>JAOTQR010130294.1:0-22229 GCA_025774065.1 Solanum ossicruentum | reverse complement strand
AAAGAGCCACTTTGCTTTATCCCATCATACTCCAAGGCCAAAAAATAGTCAATCTTTGGCTCCATCCGAGATTGATGGAACGCTTTCTATGAGGAGTATACGACTCGTAAACTATATTAGAGCTTGTAAGATAAGGTTTCGTACTAAATTTCAATAAATCAAGTTTCAAGATCCTTTAGTTTACTATATAGGTTTACGACTCATAGAACAGGTTACAACTCGTAAAGAAGAGTTTCGTGGTAAATTTCAGCAACTTAAGTTTTTGGGACTTTCAATCTATGTGATGTGTTTATGACTCATAGAGTACTCTACGACTCATAGATGGGGTCTTTGAAACGACCCCAAAAAAGTGCCTGAAATGTGCCTCAGAATGCCCAGAATTTTAATTTTCATATATCTGAAAATCCCTGCGTGATATCAAAAATCTGACTTCACATTCTTGTTCAGGTGGTCAACATTAGGGGAAAAAGTGTCTAACCTTGATTTAAGAGCAACCGTAACATAATCTGAAAATAACAAAAATGTGATTTTCAGAGATGATCCGCGCTCCCCAAGGACATGCTCCTATTGATTTTTTTGTCCAATTTTTTCTATCTCAGTCCCATACTTTTGTCTCTTGGGCCTAAGTGTTTCTAAACATATTTTTACCTATAGATAGTCATATGTCACCCTCATATCATCCTAAACATTCTCCAATACTTACTCAAACACTTTTCCATATTTTTCACTTCTAAATTCAAGTCTCAAAATCCTCATCTGAAACTAAGGATTTTCTTCAAGCTTCAAGTCTCTATTTTCAATATTCATCAAGAGCTTCTTCAAAGCTAAGGTATGTGGGTTTCTTTCACTCATGATACCCAAGCTTCCTTTTTCTCAAATTACATGATTTAAAGTTTTTTTACAAATAGGTCTTTCTTATTATGAAATTCACTGCACACTATGTTAAAGTTATGTGAAGTTGTGATTGTTTTGCTATGGTTTAAGCTATAAATCTTGAATATATTGTAAGATTTGAAGAAGGGTTTTGATGTATGTTTCTTGAGAGTGTTGCAAGGTGTTTAGTGATTGTTTTACAATGGAATTTCTTGCATGATTTCATTTCTATATTTCATGATTTTATACTAATACTACACACCCTCTAAGAGTTTCATATATCCAGATGTGGTTTCTTGAGGGATTGAAGATCCAAAGCATGAGATATGATATGATATAATTGATTTTATGATGATGAAAGAAGCTAATGCATATGATATAATCTATATAAAGCGTTGCTTTAGACCATGCCCGATCCGGGGGGACTAAGGGCCTTGATAACCTTGTCGTGGGATTTGTACCTTGATAACAAGGTGGGGGTTTGTACTCATCAATCATGTGAAGGGATTGTACTTCGCCACCAGGGTGATAAAGTGAAATTATCATCAACCTTGTGAGGGTTTTGTACCATACCACCAGGGTGGTGGGGTGAAACCATCATCAACCAACCAAGGGGTTTGTACTTTGGAAATCTAGCTTGGTCTCTTCACACATATGACATCCTACATGAGCATGAGTTGCTTGAGAATATTTTACTTATGCATTGATCATACATGCCATGTTGTTATATTGTGCCTATTGCCTATTGCTACACATTTTGATTTTTGTAATGCCTATCTCTTGTTTCATTGCATCCTATATACTTAGTACATTCAAACGTACTAGCACATACTCTTACCTACATGATATCACCATGTAGGAACTTGAGCCCAAGTTGATCATCCTCCTCCTCCTCCACGTGGCTAGTTCGGTACTACTCAAGCTAATTGGTGAGTCCTCCACTTCAGAGACCTTAGTCTATGTTTCTTTTATCATGTATTGAAGACACTTCTTAGTCTATGTTTCTTTTATGAGAGACTCTTCTTTATTTTCTATTTTGACAATGACGGTGAGCCCGGTTGCTTTGTCTTTGCCTCTGCTCTTATCTAAGTATTAGAGGTGTTTGTTGTACATATTATATGTCTCTGATATGAGCTTTGACTCTTTATCTATTGATTATGATGTTATGCAAGCTTTCCCCTTAGCCTCCATCTTTATGTCTTTTATGCTTCCGTGACCAGTGATGTGTAATGACAAGTTAAGAGGCTTGTTTGGGGTTCCTTCGGATTTCTCATTCGCCATGTCATGTCTAGACCTTAGGCTTGGGTTCTGACAAACTTGGTATCAGAGCACTAGTTTGACAGATCCTTGGTATCCAGCACATCGCATTTATTAGAGTCCTATTCATGGCTGTGAAGCATGCCATGACTATGAATTAGTGGCTATGAGATGTTTTAAGAACTTTTTCCCTTTTTCATATTCTAAGTCATGCTATAGAGTTGTGGTAAGTTTTCTCACCCTTGACAATTGTTCTTTGGTATGCTATATCATGCCAAACACTCGAGGACAAAGGGCTTAAACTCCCAAGGAGTAACCTACCAATGGTGAGCTCCGAGATGCTCTCACTATGCTTTGCCCAACTTGTGGCCAGCAAAGTCAATCAAGGGGACCAACTTGATGAACTCTTCGGTGTTCTATGGGACAAAGGTGCATGAAGATCCACAAGAGTTCATCGATGAGGACTACAAGATCTTGAATATCATGGGTGTTGGGTTGAATTACAAGGTGGAATTGGAGGCGTACCAACTCAAAAGGGTAGCCTAAATATGGTATGATCAGTGGAAGGGAGAGGAGGGATATGGTAATGTTGTGCTTTGGGAGGAGTTCAAATTGGATTTCATTAATCAATTTTTCCCTCTTGAGTTTAGGGAAGCTAAGTTGGTAGAGTTCATGTACCTGAAACAAGGTTCTATGAGTGTGAAGGAGTATGCCCTCAAGTTTAATCAACTTTCAAAGTATGCTCCTCATTTGATGGTCGATCCTAGATCTAAGAATGAATAAGTTCTTGATGGGAGTCTTTGACTTGGTGAGTGAAGAATGCCGGTCCGCCATGCTAATTAGTGACTTGGACTTGTCTAGGTTGATGACCTATTCTGAGGAAATGGAGGAGGAGAAATTAAGGAAAAGAAGGGGGCATGAGGCCAAGAGGGCCCAATTTGAGAGTAAATTCCAAAAGGGTGCTAGATTTCATCAAGGCCAAGGGTCTTCTCATGCTACTAATAGGGGTTTGTGAATGACTTCCCTAGGCATCAAGGTATTAGTGGCCAAGGTTCCTATTGATGTTTGTCCTAAATGTCAAAGGAGCCATGAAGGCCCATTTTTGAGAGGTTCTAATGCATGCTTTGAATATGGGAAACTTTGTCACAAGAAGATAGACTGTCCAAGAAACTATGGCAAAGGTTGGGGTGAAATGCGGTTCCATTGGGTAGGGATGGTCATCACGGTGGTGCCCCAAGGTACAACTAGTTTTATGCCTTACATGGGAGGCAAAGGGTGAATGGGTACCCAATGTTGTTACCGGTATGCTGAAAATCTTTGACTTTGATGTATATGCTTTGATTGATCTAGGTGCCACTCTTTCTTTTGTTACCCCCTTTGTTGCCCAAAAGTTCCATTTTGACCCCGAGTTGTTTCATGAGTCATATGAAGTGTCTACTCCTACTGGTGCCTCTATTATTGCTAGAAAAGTTTATAGAAGTTGTCCTATTTGCATTTTGCATAAGCTGATACCTTGTGATCTTGCTGAATTAGACATGGTTGATTTTGATGTCTTGAGGATGGATTGGTTGCATGCTTACTATGCTTCTATTAGTTATAGAACCCGTAGGGGAAAATTCCAATTTCCAAATGAACCTGTCCTTAAGTGGGAAAGTCAAGATGTGTTAGTCAAGGGTAGGTTTATCTCTTGTATTAAAGCCCATAAGTTGATTTCTAAGAGGTGTCTTTACCATCTTGTGAGGGTTAGGATGTGGAGTCTAAAGTCCTTCCCATAGAGTTGGTTCCGATTGTAAATGACTTTCTTGATGTCTTCCCAAATGACCTTCCTAGTGTCCCTCCCAAAAGGAAAATAGATTTTTGTATATACCTCCCCCCCGATACTCAACCTATCTCCATTTCCTATTATCGTATCACCCTGGTGGAGTTAAAGGACTTAGAGGAACAATTAAAAGATTTGTTAGGAAAAGGATTTATTAGGCCTAGCCAATCACCTTGGGGTGCACCAGTGTTATTTGTGAAGAAGAAGGATGGGTCCCTTAGAATGTGTACTGACTACCAACAACTCAATAGGACCACTATAAAGAATAGATATCCTCTTCTGAGAATTGATGATTTGTTTGACCAATTGCAAGGGGCTAACTATTTCTCTAAGATTGATCTTTGGACCAGATATCATCAAGTGAAGGTGAGGGAGTGTGATATTCCCAAGATGACATTCCAAACTAGATATGGCCATCATGAGTTTGTTGTGATGTCTTTTGGGTTGACCAATGCGTCGACCATCTTCGTATACCTTATAAATAAGGTCTTCAAACCTTATGTTGATTTCTTTGTCATGGTCTTCATTGATGATATTTTGATCTATTCACATAGTAGGGAGGAACATATAGGGCATTTGAGGGTTGTGTTGTAAAGATTAAGGGAGGAGAAATTGTATATCAAATATGAAAAGTGCAAATTTTTTTTGAAGGAGGTTGCATTCTTGGATCATATAGTGTTGGGGATAGTATTAAGGTGGATCACAAGAAGCCCGATGTGATTAGAAATTGGCCTAGACCATTGACCCCATCAGATATTAAGAGCTTCTTCTGTCTAGGGGTTATTATAGAAGGTTTGTGAATGGGTTTTCCTCCATTGCTTCCCCTATGATAAAATTGATCCAAAAGAAGGTTAAGTTTGTGTGGACCGATGAGTGTGAGAGGACCTTCCAAACATTAAAATACAAGCTTGTGTCCGCTCCTATATTTTCATTGTCGGATGGGCTTGAGGGATTTGTGGTGTATTATGATGCTTCCCTAGTTGGTTTGGGTTGTGTGTTGATGCAAAATGGTAAAGTCATAGCTTATGCTTCTATACAACTCAAGGTACATGAAAGAAACTACCCTACCCATGATCTAAAGTTAGCCACCATTGTGTTTGCATTAAGGATTTGGCATCATTATTTGTATGGGGTGCATGTTGATATGATCACCAATCATAAGAGCCCACAATATTTTTTCACTCAAAAGGATCTTAACTTGAGGCAAATAAAATGGTTAGAAATTCTTAAAGGCTATGATATGAATGTGCATTATCATTTAGGTAAGGAAAATATTTTGGCAGATGCTTTGAGTAGGGTGTGCATGGGTAGCCTAGCTCAAACTGATAGTTGTGGGAAGGAGATGGCTAGGGAAGTGCATCAGTTGTATAGGTTGGGGATTAGATTGGAGGAGGTTGGAAGTGGTGATATTGTAGTTGTTGATGGTTCTAAATCTTTTCTGGTTGATGAGGTGATAGCAAAACAAGACATTGATTCCTCTTTGTTAGATTTGAAGGCCTTGGTAAAAGAGGGCAAGGTGAAAGTTTTCTCCCAAGGGGCAGATGGTGCCCTTAGGTACCAAGACAGATTGTGTGTGCCTTGTGTTGATAGTTTGAGGGAGAAAATCCTTGATGAGACCCATAATTCTTCTTATTCTATCCACCCTGGTTCCACCAAAATGTATAGAGACTTGAGGGATACGTATTGGGGGGGGGGGAGGCATGAACAGGGACATTGCCAAATTCATTTTCGGTTGCCATAGTTGTCAACAAGTCAAAGTTGAACATCAAAGGCCGGGTGGCCTAACCTAAGTCATAGAGATTCTTACTTTAAAGTGGGAGGTGATTACTATGGATTTTTTTTGTTGGGTTGCCCATGACTAGAAAAGGTTTTGAGCCCATTTGGGTTATGGTCGATAGGATGATGAAATCAAGTCACTTTGTACTGGTTAAGACTACATATAGGGCTGAAGAGTATGCAAGTTTGTACATCGATGAGTTAGTGAGTTTACATAGGATTCCATTGTCCATTATATCAGATAGTGGTGCACAATTCAATTCATACTTTCTTTTCAAAGGGGTCTTGGTCCTTTCACCCTCAGACGGACATATAAGCCAAAAAAACCATTCAAACACCTGAGGATATGCTTAGGGATTATGTCTTAGAGCTTAAGGGTAGTTGGAATGATCATTTTCCATTGATTGAGTTTGCCTACAACAATGGCATCACTCTAGCATCGTATGGCTCCTTTTGAGGCTCTTCATGGAGAAGTTGTAGATCACTAGTTGGTTGGCTTGAGGTTGGAGATGTGAATTTATTAGGACTTGATATGGTTATGGAGACTCTTGAGAAGGTTAGGATGATTTGGGAAAGGTTGAAATAGCACAAAGTCGTCAAAAATCCTATGTCGATGTGTGAAGAAGAGACCTTAAATTTAAAATGGATGATTAGATCTATTTGAAAGTTTCTCCATTGAAAGGTGTGGTCTGTTTTGTTAAAAAGGGGAAGTCAAGTCCAAGATATGTTGGTACTTATAAGGTGATAAAGAGGATTGGCAACATAGCTTATGAGTTTAAGTTGCCTATTGAAATGAATTTGGTTCATCTAGTGTTCTATGTCTCTATGTTGAGAAAATGTGTTGGTGATCCTAATGATATTGTACCTCTTGATGTTGTGGGGGTTGTTGAGTATAAATTAATTTATGAGGAGACTTTAGTTCAGATTTTGGATAGGCAAGTGAACAGATTGAGGAACAAGAAGGTGGCATCCGTTAAGATCCTTTAGAGGAACCAACAAGTCAAAAGTGCTACATGGAAGGCCAAAGCGGTATCCTTATCTTTTCCACTCCAGTCAAGGCTAAGGTACTCATTCTAAGTCTCCTATGTGATTTCAAGTCTTTTATTTCAGCCCCTAAGTCATTCATATGTATTTATGTTTAAGTTGGCAAGTTTATGATAATTTTACACTTATGTTTTAATTTTGAAAATGGTGTTTAAATGTAATATTGCAATCTTGTTGGGGGTTGATTGTTTATGATCACTCTTTTCCTTTATGTCTCTTTTACATTTGGGAATGAATGTTCCCAAGGGGGAGATGTTCAAATGAAACCAAAAAAGTGCCCGAAAATGTGCCTTAGAATTTTAATTTCCATATATCCGTAAATATAGGTGTGATATCGAAATCCAACTTCATATTCTTGTTCAGGGGGTCGAAATTAGGGGAAAAAGGGTCTAACCCTGATTTAAGAGCAATCGTAGCAAAATTTGAAAATCACAAAAATGCAATTTCTAGAGGCGATCCACACCCCTGGCGCGACATGCCAAGGGCACACTCCTATACATTTGTTTGTCCAATTTTTTCTATCTATCTTGGTCCAACACTTTTTGGCTTGGGCCTAAGTGGTTCCCAAACATGTTTTTACCTATACTTATCTATATTTAACCCTTATATCATCCTAAACATTCCCTAGTACTCACTCAAACACTTAGCCATATTTTTCACTCCTAAATTCAAGTCTCAAAACCCTTATCCAGAACTAAGAATTTTCTTCAAGCTTCAACTCTCCATTTTTAGTCTTCATCAAGAGCTTCTTCAAAACTAAGGTATGAGGGTTTCATTCATGGTTTCCTTTTGCTTATGATACTCAATCCTCTTTTTTCTCAAATTGCATGATTTATAGTTGATTTACAAATGGATCTTGCTTATTATGAAATTTACTGCACACTATGTTAAAGCTATGTTAAATTGTGATTGTTTTGCTATACTTTGAGCTATAAATCTTAAATCTATTGTAAGATTTGAGGAGGGATTTTGATGTATATTGCATGAGGGTATTGCAAGGTGTTGAATAATGGTTTTACAATGGAATTTCTTGCATGATTTCATCTCTATATTTCATGGTTTTATACTAACACTACACACCCTTTAAGTATTTGATAAAATGTTCGGATGTGGTTTCCTGAGGGATTGAAGGTCCAAAGCATGAGAATGATATGATTGATGTTATGATGATGAAAGTAGCTTGTGTATAAGATATAATCTATACAAATTGTTGCATTAGACCATACCTGATCGGGGAGGACTAAGAGCCTAGATAACCTTGTTGGCGGATTTGTACCTTGATAACCGAGGTGGTGGTTTGTACTCATCAACCATATAAGGGGTTTGTACTTTGCCACAAGGGTAATAAGGTGAAATTATCATCAACCATGTGAGGGGATTGTACCACAACACTACGATGATGGGGTGAAACCATCATCAACCATCCAAGGGGTTTGTACTTTGAAAATCTAGCTTGGTCTCTTCTACACATATGATATCTTATATGAGCATAAGTAACTTAAGCATGTTTTACCTATGCATTGATCATACATGCCATGCTGTTACATTGTGCCTATTGCTAATTGCTACACATTTTGATTATAATGTTTATCTCTTATTCCATTGCATCCTTCATACTTTGTATATTCAAATATACTAACGCATACTCTTGCCTATAAGATATCACCATGTAGGAACTGGAGCCCAAGTTGATCATCCTCTTCCTCCTCCACGTGGCTAGTTTGGTACTACTCAAACTAGTTGGTGAGTCCACCTCTTCAGGGACCTTACTCTATGTTTCTCTTATCATGTATTGAGACACTCTTCTTTATTTTCTATTTTGACAATAAGGGTGAGTCCAGTTGCTTTGTCTTGGCCTACGCTCTTATCTAAGTATTAGAGGTATTTGTTGGATATGTTATGTATCTATGATACGAGCTTTGACTCTTTTTCTCTTGATTTTGATATCATGCAAGCTTTCCCCTTAGTCCCTTTGTCCATATTCTTACACTGTATGTCTTTTATATGTTTCCATGACCAATGATGTGTAATGACAAGTTAAGAGGATTGTTTGGACTTCCTCCAGGTTCCCTATTCATCGTGTCACGTCTAGACCCTAGGATTCAGTCATGACAGTCTCGTAGACCCAATCAACAGTTTTAGTGAGGGGTATTTTTGTATATTCCACTACCTATCCCATTAAACCCTAGACGTTTTTATACTCGAATGAGATCCTAGAATAAACCCTAAGGTTATTATTTTCCATTCTCCACACTGGGGTGTTCTTGAGAGCTTTGGAGAGGAAGGAAGAAGTTAGAGTTTTCAACTCAGATCAAGGATTGATTGAGGTTCGATTGTTCTTTCGATTCCAAGGTATGTAAGGCTTATCAAAATGTGAAATTCCTTTCTTCACATACCCCTTTATCATTTTGAGTCAAGATTTCGAAAAGAGTTGAGATTTGAGAAATTCTACTACCCTAATACTAAATCTTTATATTCACACATGAGGTCCTATTTTATTAGATGAGATAATTGCTATATTGCATGAGTACTGATATGATATTTACACATGTACTTCATACTTAATAGCATGAACCCTAAATCATATGATTTTATGAAATTCTATTCATATCAGTGAATATTTATGTTGATGTAAATTGAGAATTTAGAGTTGAGTAATTTTATCATGATTGAATATGAAAAGCATGTTGCATTGAGTCACATATATTGCTACACATGAATATCTTGCTTTCATTACATAATGAGTAATTTGAGTGAGTCTAAATGATCGTTGAGTTTGATTTTTTTGCATTGATTGAATGAGCTGATGAGAAATTGAGTTGAGTTGAGCATTAAAATTTGAGTTGATTGATTGAGAATTGAACTTTGAGTTGATTGTCTGCTTATTGAGGATGAGTTGATTCATGAGTTGAGAATGATTTAGACTTGGAAGGAGCATCAAGCATTGAGCGGGGAGCGAGTACACTTCTACCTTAACCCACAAAATCAAATTGCTAACATAGGATAGTCATTATAGCTAGTCTGACGATTCTTGTCCCACAAATGGACATTTAACTTGGATCCATAAGAAAGTTGATCACCCTTTTCCATGGCAAGGTAAGGGCATGCATATCAATGATGCTAATTCGTTATGCATCACCTAATTAAAGGTGGTTGGACGAGGATATTGGTTAAGAGAAACTCCCAGGCAACACTGATTGAGCATTAGTTTTTAAATGAGTCTATTACTATTGAGCTTACTTTTAAAAGCATGAGTTGCTGTAAACTTGTATAAACTGTTTTGAGCATGAGTTGTTGAGTCAAGGTGAGTGAGTCGAGCTTTACTTTTCTTGAGCTATGTTATATATCAGTGTATTCTATGTACTAACATCCATTTGGGCGTGCATTACTTTATTATGCAGATACAGGTGACAGAGGACTTCAAGACGCACACTATTGAAGTCTAGATCAGTACATTTTCGAGTTAGTGAGCTCTCCTTGCATTCCATAGAAGCCCTTTTTATGTTCTTACTTCTTTTGGTACTTTCTTTTCTTGATTTTGGGTGTACCATCTAGATTGATGATTAGAGGCTTCATAGACCTTGAGTAAAAAGTATTGAGTAATGATATATCAAAACTTAATTTCATTTATAAACCATGATATGACTGAGTCATTCATTTTATTTTCCTACTTA
The DNA here is from genome assembly GCA_025774065.1 of Solanum ossicruentum. Classification (NCBI taxonomy): domain Eukaryota; kingdom Viridiplantae; phylum Streptophyta; class Magnoliopsida; order Solanales; family Solanaceae; genus Solanum; species Solanum ossicruentum. The sequence goes on along the minus strand of JAOTQR010130294.1, from coordinate 11,786 downwards.
CAGATGATGTCTTTACATTCTGAGTTCTTTCTTTTGCTGCCATCACTTTCTGTTAATGCACATTCTCCTTAAATTATAATAAAATAGGATCTTTCTCTTGTTTCTTGTTCACTTCCACTACCAGAGATGAAGAAGATCCATTATACACAGGAACTCCTCCTTTGCCTGACTCATCTAGCAGAACTCCCAATCGTGGTAATCTATGAATCTCTTTGGCTAACTCCTTCTTATTCTCCTCTACATGGGTGGGGCTCCCCATGATCATCCTATTAAGAGCATCAAAAACCACATTATCTTTACTTGGGTGGTAGAGGATGCTCATCTCATAGTCTTTGAGTAATGCAAGCTATATCCTATGCCACAAGTTAAGCTCTTTCTTGGTGAAGACATATTATAGGATCTTGTAGTCTGTAAATACATTGACATGGGATCCATACAAATAGTGGTGGCATAGCTTCAAAGTGAACACCACTGCTGCCAACTCCAAATCGTGAGAGGGATAGTTCTTCTTATGCATCTTAAGCTGTCTGGAAGCATAGGTAACAACCTTTTCCCTCTGCATCAACACACATCCCAATCCTACCCTTGAAGCATCACAGTAGATGACAAATCCATATGTTCCATCAGGCAAGGTCAATATCAGTGTTGTATTTAACCTCGTCTTCAACTATTGGATGCTTTTCTCACACTCGTCAGACCATTTAAACTTGATCTTCTTCTAAGTCAATTTGGTCAATAGCGTGGATATGGATGAAAATCCTTTAATAAATCTCCAATAATAGCCATCCAATCCCAAAAAGCTCCTTATATCAGTCAATGAAATTAGTCTTGGCCAGCTCTTGACTGCCTCAATCTTTTGGATGTCCATTCGAATTCCATCCCCTAAAATTATATGGCCTAAGAAAGCCACCGATTTGAGTCAAAACTCACACTTAAAAAACTTTGCATATAACTTATCATTCTGAGCGTCAGCAAGATGATCCTAAGGTGATTAGCATGTTCCTCCTCATCTCTCAAATATATTAAAATATCATCAATAAATAAATCATGACATATCAAGATACTACCCGAATACTCTGTTCATCAGGTCCATAAAGGCTATGGGTGTATTAATCAACCCAAAAGGCATTACCAAGAATTTGAAATGATCATATTGGGTTTGAAAATCCATCTTTGGGTTATCATATTCTCTCACTTTCATCTGATGGTCACCTAATCTGAGGTCTATAGTAGAGAAAATCATAACACCTTGAAGTCGGTCAAACAAATTATTAATCCTCGGAAGGGGATACTTATTCTTGATGGTCACCTTATTCAATTGGCGATAGTCAATACACATCCTAAGGGAACCATCCTTCTTTTGCATGAATAAGACTGGAGCACCTCGTGGAGAGACACTCAGTTTTATGAATCGTTTCTCTAATAAATCTCTCAACTGTTCCTTCAACTCTTTCAACTCCGCAGGAGCCATTCTATATGGCAGAATAGAAATAGGTTGGTTGTCAGGAAGAACATCAATTTCGAAGTTGATCTCTGTGTCAGGAGGAACTCCAGGTAGATCCTTAGGAAACTCGCTCACAATAGAGACAAACTCAAGAAAAGGGGGCTCAACTTCATCAGACTTAACTCGCACGAGGTGGTAGATACATCCCTTAGAGATTGGTCATCCGGCCTTGAGGTAAGAAATAAACTTACCCTTTGGTGCAATAGAATTTTCTTCCCACTCAATAAAAGGCTCATTTGGAAATTGGAATTTAACAGTCCAAGTTCGATAATCAACAGAGGCATAGTAGGCGTGAAGCTAATCCATACCAAGAATTACCTTGAATTCAACCATCTCCAGCTCAATCAAATCAACAAGAGTAAACCTATAATAGATTGACACCACACAATCTCTATAGATTCTCTTAGTTTGGATGAACTCACCAATAAGATAGAAATAGAAAATGGCTCAAGAAAATACTCAGGAAAAATCTCAAATTTACTTTCCACGTATAGTGTCACAAATGAACAAGTAACACCTGGATCAAGTAAAGCATAGCAAGGAAAGGAAAATATTGGAGCATTCCCATCACAATCTCTGGTGCAACCTCCTGATCCTATCGGTTTCCCATCACATACAAATGGTTTGTCCCAACCCCTGCCCCTATTGCAATACCACTCTGATTACCCCTTGTTGGTGGTGCTGTGGTATATGTCTGAGCCTTATTACCCCACACCAGATGCTCCCTCCGAAAGTTACTCGGTTGGCCATACTTGTAGTAAGCATTCTCTCCATCTTAACATTCTCACAACCTACCACATTTCCCACAAGGTGGCTTCCCTTTAGAGCCAAGAGTCATACTTTCTTGAGAATGTAAACCCTGTCCCCTAAAGTTTGGCTGACTTTGGTGTCACGAACCAAGCCTAGGGCCTAGTGTGATACGACGAATGAGAAGATCAAGGAAAACCTAAACAAGCCTCTTAGCATATCATGTACACATCTTTGGTATGGAAGAAAATAATAAATAAAAAGAGTCAAGTATAAAAAGAGAAGACGAACTAAGGAAAATCTTTGATAAACATAGAAACATAACAAGAGTCGAGCTCATAAGCATATACAAACTTAGTATCCAACAACACCTGTACTTAAGAATAGAGTGGGGGCCTAGATACTCCTGGGGCTTACTCTCATAATAACAAGTATTCAACATAAAAAGGAAGTCTAAACATAACATGGATAGTATAGATATTGTCCTCGGAGTTGAGGACTCACTGAAACTTTCTTCAAGGAATCGAACTAGCCACGTGGAGGAGGACAATCAATAAGAGCTCCTATTCTTACATGGTGATATCATGTAGACATAGAGTATCTGTTAGTATGTTTGAATATACTAAGTATACGGGATACAATGCAATAAGAACCATAAGCCATAATAATAAGATGCTCAATCACAATCAATGAACATAAGCTTGATATGACATGTATAATCAAGGCTTAAGATAAAACATGCTTGAGGATAGTCATGCTTGCATAATTTATTTAACACATTAAACTGACATGACTAGCTCATCCACATACCTTATACTAAAGGGTGAGAAATATATCATAAATCATGACCCCTTCTAGTAGGTAGTGGATAGTACATGATATTAAGTCGTACATGAGGGTAACGCATACGACATGGTTCATGACCCCTTCACGTAGACATTAGGTAATGAATAATAGGTTGTACATGAAGGTAAGATATGCAACACAATTCATGACCCCTTAACGTAGACATAAGATATTAAGTAGTATTGATCTATACATGAGCATGAGGTATACAACATAATTCATGACCCCTTCAAGTAGATATAAGATACTACATATTAATAAGTCGCACATAAGGGTTAGGCATACAACATGATTCATAACCCCTTTCATGTGGACATTTGTGTCGTACTAGAGGGTAAGGTATACAACATGGTTCATGACCTCTTCTAGTAGGCTTCACAATTCACAAGAGCATAAAACTTAGCATAAGAGATCAATAGTTCACTTGTAGATCATAAAGACTTATCATGATTTCAATCCACGCTTGGGAGCCCATGATTATCTTGAAACACTTGAATTGTAAAATCATGCAATAGCTCATTAATGACTTGAGAATTCTTGTCATGTAATTTTATCAAACATATGGTGGGTGCATGATACTTGCTCAAAATCATGCAATTCAACATTGAAACAAGTTGAGTAAACTTAATGTAAATCAACCAACCAATATTATCGTAAAATCCGTATCTAGTGTATCTTGAAATCCACACAAAAGCTCATTGAAATGCCCCAAAAAGTGCCCAAATGTGTGCCTTAGAAATGGTCATATTCATAATTTTCATATATCTCAATATTCATGCATGAAATAAAAAATCTGACTTCATATGCTTGACCTGGGGAAAAAATTAAATAGGGAATGAGTATAACCTCAATTTTAGAGAAATTGTAGCAAAATTTAATATTTCCAAGTTTGCACAAAATAGTAGGGGTGCGCGTTGGCTCCGCGACGTGGAGCCATCACAGAATAGTGTTTTTTGTTGCCAGTTTTCATATTTTAGCCTATGGCTTTGGAGTCTTGGCCCTAAGCCTTCCTATGCATAAAAACACCTATACATAGTCATTTTTCAATCCCATATCATTCAAGACATTTCCCAAAACCCTCTCTAAAACTTAGCGAAATATTTCATCCAAATTGAAGTGACTCAAACTCATTCTAGATCTCAAGAAATTCATTTAAGCTTCAAGTTCTCATTCAAATCTTCATCAAGGAAATCTCTAAAGTTTAGGTATGTGGCTTTCAACTATTGGGTCCTTTCACCCATGGTGTCCAACCTTCCTTTCTATGTAAATTGCATGTTTTCAAGTGGATTATCTATTGGTGTTTCTTATTATGAATTTTGACTATAAACTGTGTTAGGGTTTCATAAAATGTTGATTGTTTAAACATGTGTTAGGCTATGAATCTATGGACTATTATGAGATTAGATGAGGGCTTTCAATATTTTTTGCATGAGGGTATTACCAAGTCCTGATGAGTTGATTTACCTTATATTTTTTCACATGACTTCACTCTTTAATTATATGATTTTGAACAAGCATTACACACTCGGCAAGTGTTTAATAAGATGTTTGGTTATGGAATCGTTAGTTATTGATGATCTATTGCATGTCTTATTAGTCAGGTGACTTTGTGATGATGAAAGGAATGTATATATGTGTTGATTTATTGAAAAGTATCTATAGTGTTGCAAGTTGACCACACCTTGTTGAGTGGGTGTTATGTCTCAATCACCTTGTCGGGAGTACTATGCACATACAACCATGTTGAGAGGTATTTACCTTGACCACCTTGTCAGGGGGTGCTATGCCCGTACAACCAATTAGGGGTAGATACCTCAATCACCTTCCAAGGGGGTGGTATACCTTGGATTCCAAGTATTAGTTGCTTGGTCTATGATGATGATCTCTTCCTACATATGTATTATGTTCTATCTAAGCATGTTTTACTTCAAGCATTGATCACACATGCCATGCTGCTAATATACTATCTCTTGCCTAAGTATATGCATTTTGACTATGTTGCCTATCTCTTATTGCATTGCATCAACATACTTAGTACATTTAAAGTTACTAACGCATACTCTATGCCTATATGATATTACCATGTAGGAACCGGAGCCCCTCATGATCATCCTCCCTGTGACTAGTTTTTCATCTTGAAGATAAGCTATAGGTGGGTCCTCAAGTTCGGGGACACTAGCTTTGCACTTATAGTATTTCCATTTCTTTATGTTGAACTTGATATTAAAAAGGTGAGACCAGAAAGTTTTCTTTGCCCCTGCCCAATCTATGTTAGAGGTGTTGTTGGACAAATGATGTAATTATGCTTGAGATTTGACTCTTTTGATGATTTATGCTACTAAGGACTTCTCTTAGTCCCGTTATCCCTATATCTACTCTCTTGTTGTTGTTTAACTGCTTCCACGACCAAGGATGTGTAAATGATTTGCTAAGAGGCTTGTTTTGAGGCCTTTCGAATGCCCATTCATCGTGTCACATTTTGAACCTAAGCTAGGGTTGTGAAAAACTTGGTATCAAAGCACTAGGTTGTTAATCGTACTCGGTATCAAACACACCACTTTGATTAGGGTCTTGTTCATGGTTGTGAACTACACCACAACTATGAGTAAAAGGCTTTGAGGCATTTTAGGAAATGCTTCCTTTATTCATGATCTATGTCGTGCAATAGAAGTTAAGGTAAGACCTTCCCCTAAAATATGTTCTTTGATTGCTAGATCATGCTTATCCCAAGAGGAAGAAGAGGTCGTACACCCGAAGAACAACCAACTCATGAAGAGTTCAGGGATGTTATTGTCATATTATCTCAAGCTATAACTAATCAAATCGACCAAGGGACTCAAGCCCCTCATGCTCCTACTTTGGCACCTAGAGTGAGGGATTTTATGAGGATGAACCCACCGGAGTTTCATGGGCCTAAAGTGGATGAGGACCCCCAAGAATTTATTAATGTGGCGTACAAAGTGTTTTTATTATAGGGGCTAGATCAGAGGAGAAGGCAGAGTTGGCAGCCTACCAACTCAAGGGGGGCCCAAAATATGGTTTACCCAAAGCAAAGTAGAGAAGGGGAATAATAATGTGATCCTTTGGAAGGAGTTTAAAGTGACATTTCTAAACCGGTTCTTCCCTCTTGAGCTAAGGGAGGACAAAATGATGGAATTCATGAATTTAAAGTAAGGGTCGATGCATGTGAAGGAGTATGCCCTCTAATTCAACCAACTCTCTAAATCTGCTCCACAATTGGTGGCTAACCCAAGGTCTAGGATGAACAACTTTATGGTGGGTTATCTGATTTGGTGAATGAGGAGTACTAGTGCTTCCATGTTGATAGGTGATATGGATTTTTCTCGCCTCATGACTTATGACTAACAATTGGAGGGGGACAAGTTGAGAAAGAGAAGAGGTAATGAGGCCAAGAGGGCCCATTTTGAAGATATATTCCAAGGTCCCAAAGGTGGTCGGTTTCATCCAGGCCATGGTTCTTCAAATGCTCCTAATAGGAGGTTGGCTAATGATAATCAATAAGGTGGTGGTGGTGTAGTGCCTAATGCTATGTGCCTTAGATATGGTAGGGGTCATGATAGCCCATGCTTGAGGAACACTAATGCTTGTTATGGTTGTGGTGAAATGGGTCATTAGGTATTGGATTGTCCTCGTAATCACAACAAGGTTAGAGATGGTTATCCATAAGGTCAAGATACAAATGTGATTCCTATGGGGAGAGGAGGCCCACAAGGTGGTACCGCAAGGCATAATCGGTTCTATGCTATTCAAGGGAGTCAATGGGTGGATGAGATGCCCGATGTCATCACCAATATATTACAAGACTTTGATTTTTATGTGTATGCATTGATAGATCTGGGTGCCACTCTTTCTTTTGTCACTCCTTTTATTGCCAAAAAATTTCTTGTTAAACTCGAATTATTGTGTGAGCAATATGAAGTGTCGACTCCTATTGGTACATTCATTGTTGCTAGAGGGGTTATAGAAATTGTCCTGTTTTCATTTTGCATAGAATATTGCCTTGTGATTTTGTTGAGTTGGATATGGTGGATTTTGATGTCATTCTTGGGATGGATTGGTTATATAAATATTTTGCCTCTATTGATTGTAGAGCTCATAGGGTCAAATTTCAATTACCTAATGAACCCGTCCTTGAGTGGCAGAGTCATAATGTGGTGGTCAAGTGTAGATTCATTTCTTGCATTAAAGCCCAAAAGTTGAGTTCTAAGGGGTATCTCTATCATCTAGTGGGGGTTAGGGATTTTGAGTCCAAAGTCTTTCCTATAGAGTTGGTTTTGGTGGTTAATGAATTCCTTGATGTCTTTCCTAGTGATCTTCCCAGTGTTCCTCCCACAAGGAAAATAGATTTTGGCAACCCATTTCTATTACCATATGGCCCCGATGAAGTTGAACGAGTTAAAGGAGCAATTATGGGATTTGTTTGAGAAGGATTTTGTTAGGCCTAGCCAATCACCTTGGGATGCACCGATCTTGTTTGTGAAGAAGAATGATGGTTCTCTTAAAATGTGTATTGACTACCAGCCACTTAATAGGGTCACTGTGAAGAATAAGTATCCTGTACCAATGATTGATGATCTTTTTGACCAACATCAAGGGGCTAGTCATTTGTTTAAGATTGATCTTTAGTACAGGTATCACCCTGTGAAGTGAGGGAGTGTGACATTCCCAAGATGGCCTTCCGGACTAGGCATGGGCACTATGAGTTTGTGGTTATGTCCTTCTGGTTGACTAATGCATCAACTATCTTTATGGATCTCATGAATAGGGTCTTCAAACCCTACATTGATTTATCTGTGGTAGTTTTCGTTGATGATATTTTGATCTATTACCATAGTGAGGAGGAAATGTGAACTATTTAAGGGTGGTGTTGCAAATCTTGAGGGAGGAGAAGTTGTATATCAAATATGAAAAATGTTAGTTTTGGTTGATAGAGATTGCCTTTCTAGGTCATATGGTGTCGGGTGATGGTATTAAGGTGGATCCTAAGAAGATGGAGGTGATTAAAAATTGGCCTAGACTTTTTACTCCATCGAACATTAGAAGTTTCTCGGGTTTGGCGGGTTACTATTTGGAGGATTATTAGTGATCTCTCTTCTATTGCTTCTCCCAAGACTAATTTGACCCAAAAGAAGGCAAAATTTGTGTGGACCAATGAGCGTGAAAAGATTTTCCAAACTTTGAAAGATAAGTTTGTCTCCCCTCCTATCTTGACTCTACTGGAAGGTTTGGAAGGGTTTGTGTATTGTGATGCCTCAAAAATTGGTTTGGGTTGTGTTTTGATGCAAAATGGTAAGGTGATAGCTTATGCCTCTAGAAAAATTAAGGTGCATGAAAGGAATTATCCTTCCCATGATCTTGAATTGGCTGTTGTGGTGTTTTCTTTGAAAATTAGGCGTCATTATTTATATAGGGTCTATGTTGATATATTTACTGATCATAAGAGCCTTCAATATGTGTTCATTCAAAAAGATCTCAACTTGAGATAAGGAAGATGGTTGGAACTCCTTAAAGATTATGATATGAGTATGCATTATCACCCCTATAAGGCTAATGTTATGGCTGATGCTCTTAGTAAGGTGTCAATGTGTAGCCTATCTCATGTTGATGATAGCGGCAAGGAAGTTGCTAGGGAGGTCCATCGGTTGGAAAGATTGGGGGTTTGGTTGGATAAAATTAATAATGATAGGATTGTGGTTGTTGATGGTTCTAAATCTTTATTGATTAAGGAGGTGAAGGACAAGCAAGATCTTGAACTTGCCATGTTAGAATTGAACACCTTAGTGAGAGATGGTAAGGTGGAGGTTTTCTCCCAAAGGAGAGATAGTTCCTTTAAGTACCAAGGTAGATTATGTGTGCCTAGTGTTGATGTCTTGAGAAAGAAGATTTTAGATGAGGCTCATAATTATTCCTATTTTCTTCACCCTGGTCCTACAAAAATATATAGAGATTTGAGGGAAGTGTTTTGGTGGGGTGGTATGAAGAGAGATATTGCTAGATTATATCCGATTGTCATAATTGTCAAATAAGTGAAAGCTGAGCATCAAAAGTCGGGTGGCCTAGCCCAAGATATAGAGATTCCTACGTAGAAGTGGGAGGAAAATAACATGGATTTTGTTGTTGGGTTGCCTAAGGCTAGGAAACATTTTGATTCTATTTGGGTTGTGGTTGATAGAATGACAAAATTAGCTCATTTGCTACTGGTTGAGACTACTTATAGGGCCGAAGATTATGCCAAGTTGTACATTCATGAATTGGTTAGATTGCATGGGGTGACTTTGTCCATCATATCAAATAGTGGTGCTTAATTCTCTTCTCTGTTTAGAGGTACTTCCACAGAGGTCTTAGTACCAAGGTAAAGCTTAGTACGACCTTCCACCCTCAAATGGATGGCTAAGCTGAAAGAACTATCCAAACTCATTGGGATATTCTTAGAGCTTGTTTTTTGGAGTTTAAGGGTAGTTGGGATGAACATCTTCCACTCATTGATTTTGCTTACAACAAAAGCTATCATTAAAGTATTGGTATGGCTCCTTTTGAGGCTCTCCATGGTAGATGTTGTAGGTCCCTGATTGGATGGTTTAAGGTAGGAGAGATGGCTTTGTTAGGCCCGAATTTGGTTATGGAAGCTATGGAGAAGGTTAGGTTTATATGAGAAAGGTTAAGTATAGCCCAATCTAGACAAAAGTCCTATGCTGATGTGAGGAGAAGAGATCTTTAATTCAAGGTTATTTATTAGGTCTATTTGAAGGTCTCACCTATGAAGGGTGTGGTTCGTTTTGGTAAGAAAGGTAAATTGAATCTAAGATTTGTGGGTCCTTATAGAGTGTAAAGGAGTATAGGTAAGGTGGCCTATAAGTTGGAGTTACCCAATGACATGAATATGGTTCATCCGGTCTTCCATGTATCTATGTTGAGAAAGTGTGTGGATGACCCAAGTGTTATTGTACCTTTGGATGTTGTGGGTGTGGTAGGAGATAATTTGACTTATGAAGATGTTCCAGTAGAAATCCTGGATAGACAAGTGAACAGGTGGAGGAATAAAGATGTTGCTTCTATTGAAGTTCTTTGGAAAAACCAATAAGCTGAAAGTGCTACTTGGGAAGCCGAGGCGGACATGCAAAAGCGATATCCCTATCTCTTCCATTCTACTCAAACCTAAGGTACTAATTCAAATCCCTTATGTAACTTCAAGTATTAAGTTTCATCCCTTATGTCATTTGCATGCATTTATGTTTATGTTGACAAGTTAATGGTGATTTTGACACTTACGTTGAGATTTTTGAAAGCGATGTTTAAATAAATTGTTGCATTCATATGTGTAGGCTGAACTTATCTTGATTATTTCTCTCATATACATTTCTTTGACATTCGAGAATGCATGTTCCCTAGGGGGAGATATTGAAACGGCCAAAAATGTACCCAAAAATATGCCTCGAAAATGCCCACATTCGTAATTTCCATAATATCTCAAAATATGTTCATGATATCAAAAATTCGACTTGATATTTTTGATCAGGGAGAAAAATTGAATGGGAAATAAGTATAACTCCAATTGTAGAGCAACCGTAGAAAAATTTTATTTTTTTAAGTTTGCCCAAAACAGTAGGGGCGCGCATGAAACGACCCAAAGTGCCCGAAAATGTGCCTCAGAAGTGCCTAGAATTATAATTTCTATATATCTCAAAATGCATGTCTGATATCAAAAATTCAACTTCATATGCTAGTTCATGGAGCCAAATTTAGGGGGAAAAGGGTGTAACCCCAATTTTAGAGAAAAACGAATCACAATGTCACTTTTCGAAAAACTGAAATTCTAGTGTGTGCGCGTGTTATTTTCATCTTGTTTTTCATGTTCGGTCCATGGCTTTTAATTCTTAGGCCTAAGTCATCCCACACATGAAAATACCTATACTTAGCCATTTTTCACCCTCATATTTATTCTAAATATTCCCCAATACTCACTCAAATACTTAGACAATATTTCATCCCCAAATTCAATCTCAAAACCCTCTCCGGACCAAAGGATTTCCTCTCAAACTTCAAGTCTCCATTTTTAGTTTTCATCAAGTTCATATCCAAAGCTAAGATATGTGGGTTTCTTGCATAGGTTCCTTTCACCCATGATGCCCAAGCTTCCTTATCATCGAAATTGCATGATTTAAAGTTGTTTTATTCATGAGTCTTATCTATATGAAAATCACTGCACACTATGTTGGGGTTTATGAAATTGTAACCGTTTTAGCATGTTTTAAGCTATAAATCCAAGGTCTATTGTATGATTTGATGAAGCTTTTTAATGTATATTGTTTGAGGGTAGTATCAAGTATCTATTGAAGGTTTTACACTGATTTTTCTAGGATGATTTCGCTCTTGAATTGCATGATTTTACACTAGCATTACACACCTTCTAAATGTTTTATAAAATGTCCAGTTATGGGTTCTTTAGGAATTGAAGGTCCAATTCATGTATTATGAGTTGAATAGTTATATGATGATGAAATGGAGATGAAATGATTATGAAAGTAATGTATGTATATGTTGATGAAAGGAATGCGTGAATATGATGATTATATGATGATGAGGAGAATGTATGGCTAACATGACTATATGTTGATGGGAGGAATGTATGCATATATATACACACACACATTACTTTCATATATATATA
>JAOTQR010130283.1:0-22231 GCA_025774065.1 Solanum ossicruentum | reverse complement strand
TGACTATATTGGCTTATGTCTTGTTGCATTGCATCCTACATACTTAGTACATTCAAAGGTGCTAATGCATACTTTATGCCTACATGATATCACCATGTAGGGACCGGAGCTCCTCTTGATCATTCTCCACATGGATAGTAAGATTCTACGAAGATAAGCTTAAGTGAGTCCCCAAGTTCGAGGACACTATCTACTTTCTCTTGCTATTACTAATACTTCTTTATGTTGAACATTTGACATTATGAGGGTGAGCCCGGAAAGTGTCTTGGTCCCCGCTTCATTCTATGTTTAGAGGTGTTGTTGGAATATTATGATGTATTTATATTATAAGTTTGACTCCTTATGCTTTTATGATTATCAAAGATGTTTCCTTAGTCCCGCTTATTTTTTATATTATCTCTTGTTATTTTTCACTTTGCTTTCGTGACCAAGGATGTCTGGTTGATATGCTAAGAGGCTTGTTTGGGTCCCTTCAGGTTCCTATTCACCGTGTCACATCTAGGCCCTTTGCTTGGGTCATGATAAACTTGGTATTAGAGCAGTAGGTTGTTAATAGTCCTGTCACAACCCAAACTTGGGCCTAGAAGTGACACGATGAATGGAAAACCCGAAGGAACCCCAAACAATCCTCTTAAAATATCATACACATACTTTTGGTCACGGAAGAAAGAATAAACAACAGAGGAAACATAAACAAGGGAAATTGGGACTAAGGGAGAGAGTTTAGTACTTAAATAACATAAATGAGCCAAAATTCAAGCAAAATATATGACTTGTCCAACAATACCTCTAAACATAGAATTTAGCGGGGTCCAAGACAAGCAACCGGGCTCACCCTCATAACCATAAGTTTCCAACATAAGAATAGTCAATACATAGCATAAATCTAGAGAATTATGTCCTCAGAATTGAGGACTGGCCAACTTGCTTGAATAGATATTACTACCCACGTGGAGGAGGAGGATGATCAAGTGGAACTCTGGTTCCTACAAGGTAACATCATGTAGGCATAGAGTATGCATTAGTACATTTGAATGTACTAAGTATGTAAGATGCAATACAATAAGAGATAGGCAACATAGTCAAAATGTATAATGATAAGCAATAGATAGAATAATACCAATATGACATGTATGACCAATGCTTAATTAAATCATGCTTTGGAAATCATTCAATTTGTATACATTATAATACATAAGTGGAAAGAGACCTCAACCAACATAGAATAAGACCACGATAGCTGCAATTTGGAATTCCGATGATTACCCCTTACCAGTAAAGAGGTGGTCTACTTGCCAAGGTAAACCATACTTCACCTTACGGGAACACGTCCCATTTCAGAGAAGTAGCCTTCCTTACGGGAGCTCGTCCCATTATGGAAAGGAATTCATGAGTAATTTCACTTTACGGGAGCCCATCCCATTTTGTGAAGAACTTCAAGACAAAGTGCACTAATTAGATCCACTAGTATTGCAAGGGTATAACATAGTCCTATGGTGGCACCCAGTTCATTGAAAGAGAGCAAACCCTCCATCCATCGGTGCTAAGCCTAATTCCACGGAATAATTGGAATAATCATAAGTTTCATAACTTATGAGAAATATAGAATCATGACACGAGTAGGTCATAAACATCCTTGACCTCTAATGGTAAACCCAACTTCAAAATATAAGAATGGATCATCATCAAACATTAACCTTGCATTAATATTAAAAGACTCACAAGAGGTATAATCTTTGAAAAAGGGCTTAGCTTCATACTTGCATAATTATAGATAATTTCATGAATTTATAACATACTTGATAGCCCATATTCATCATGAAGTCACTTGACTTGTAAAACATGTACATATCTTGAGAATTTCTGAACTTGGCATTTCATCAAACACTTGGTGGGCACATATGAGGACATGTTCAAATCATGCAAAATGAAAGAGTATAGACCATGAAATAGTGAAATCAATACATCTTAAAATCATGTAAATCAGCCCAACAACATCATGGTAAAACCCCATCATAGGTAACTTGTAAATCATATCAAAACTTCATAATAGTTCATAGATTTGATAGCTTAAATCATGTATAGTCTCAATAGACAAAGATAACTGCATAGTATAACTTCAAATAGATATTTATTCATAATCAACAATATTTCACAAAACTCCAACATACTCCATGCTCATATTTTATAATAATAGATACCCATAAGAAGTACAACTTGAAATCATGCAATTTTCATAAAAAGGAAGATTGGGCTTCATGGGTGAAAGGAACCCATGAATGAAATCCACATACCTTAGACCTTGGATTTCTTGAAATTGTATTGAGAAAGACTTGAAGCTTGGAATGGGGTCTTGAAATCAACAACTTGCTCTTGAGTTTCCTTGAAATTCTTATTGGGGTTTGGTAGAGGCTCTTGGGAGAATTTGAGAGTGTATTCCAATTAGGAGGAGTAAGTTTGATCTTTAGGAGTAGGTTTAGGTCTTTAAGAAGTGTTACTATAGCATAAAAATCCCCAAGAGACTAATTGAAATAACTAAATTAACGAAATGTCATTAATGAAATGGAATTTGGCAAAAATTCGTATATACCCCTGCACAGATGAGTTCTACGAAAACGGGCATAACTTATTGATCCGAACTCTAAATAAGGTGAAACCAAGTGCGTTGGAAAGCTAATTCAAAGATATTTAAGATGGTAGGTCATGGTTCACCCATTTCTTTGTGTGCTAAGAGATATTCCCCTTTATAGTTTACCCTCCTTCAGGTACTTGTGCAAAACTTAGCCAACGAAAATTCCTTTAAACTTGGCTTGATGTAGGGGAGCCGCGATGGTCTTTAATGAAGTGAATAAGCTTGAATTAGATTTGAATGAGAGCTTTAAGCTTGAATTATTTTTTTGAGATCTATAATGAGTTTTGGACACTTGAATTTGGGTGAAATATTTGGCAAAGTGTTAGAAAGGGTTTTGGGGAATGTCTTGAATGATATGAGATTGAAAATGACTAAGTATAGGTGTTTTTACATATGGGGAGACATAGAACCAAGACCTAAAGGCCTTGGATCTGAAAAAGAAAAGTGGCTCAAAATTATACCTCTCCGCGCCCCTAGCGCATTGTGCCTGGGGTGCCCTTGGTCACTAAAATTCGCAAACTTTGAAATTTTGAATTTTTCTATTATTGATCTGAAATTCGGATTAGTCTCATTTTCTACTCAATTTTTCTCCCTGAATAAGGATATGAAGTCGAATTTTTGATATCATGTATGGATTTTAAGATATATGGAAATTACGATCATGGGCATTTTTGTGGCACTTTTTCGAGCACCTTTTGGGGTCGTTTCAATATCTCCCCCTAAGGAACATTCATCCCCGAATGTCAAAGACACGTACATAAGAAGAATAATCATGGAGAAATCATCCCCAACAAGAACGCAACAATATATTTGATACACCATTTTCAAAACCTCAACATAAGTGTCAAAATCATCATGAACTTGTCAACATAAACATGAATGCATGCAAATGACATAGGGCTGAAACATGAGATTTGATATCATAAAAAGGACTTGATTTGTTATCATAGCTTGAATAGAGTGAAAGATGTATGGGTATTACTTTTCCATGCCCGCTCCGGTTCCCCGAGAGACACTTTCGACTTTACGATTCTTTCAAAGGGCCTTGACGAACACTACATTCTTATTAATCAACTCTTCCACCCTTACATCCAATACCTCCACCGGGAACTTTTCCTAAGCTAACTTATCCTCCACAACACCCACAACCTCATGGAGTTCTATAGCACTAGAGTCACAAACACATCCCCTCAACCTAGAAGCGTGAAGAACTGGACGAACCACATCCATATCCATAGGCAATTCCTATTCTCATGCAACCTCACCAATCCTACTCAATATTCTATAACTACTCACAAACCTCAAACTCAACTCCATTCTTTGCCAAACTAGACCATATCCCATCATGGGTGGGACTTCCAAGTGAACCCAATCATCAACACAAGCACACATGGCCTACCTTAGTATCTAATGACACCATCTCCCCCTTGGGAGAAAACCAAAACTTTATCATCTCTCACCAAGGTCTTCAACTATAACAAGGTAGAGTCAAGGTCTTGCTTTGCTTTCACCTCATCAACCAAGAAAGATCTAGAACCATTAGCCCCCACTACACCACCATAGCCAACCTATCCCAACCTAACTCCTAATAAAATCTAGCCAACCGATGGACCTCTCTAGTCACATCTTTGCCACTATCAACACATGGTAGGCTACCTATAGATACCCTACAAAAAGCATCCCCCACAACATTAGCCATACCACGATGATAATATACACTTATATCATAATCCTTAAGGAGCTCTAACCACCTTATTGTTACCCATGCTTTACACTTGTTATAATTAGCAAACAACCTATCATTCCCCAACATTTAAAACACTACCCCCAAATGATTAACAAGCTCTAAATAAGTCAATACTCCATCACTAGAGACCACCACAATCATGCCGAGGTAGGGTTTTAAGACCCTATTCATGAAACCATAAACATATCCGGTGTATTAGTCAACTAACCAACCCAAGCACGACTCAAAATTCTCACTCCTAGTCTGAAAGGACACTTGGGGATGTCACCTACCCTCATTCTCACTTTGTGACAAAATCCGAATGGATGATCAATCTTAGAAATGTGACTAGCTCATTGCAGTTGACCAAATAGATCATCTATCCTTAACCATCATACTACAACCTTGTGGGTTCCATACTCATTGAAAGCATGATATACATGTAGCCAAACCACCTCAAGACCTCCGACCTATCAAGCCAAGTTCAACCATGATCACAAGACAAAACTCTATGCAATAAGAACATGGGCAACCCTTATAGACCTTTCTAGTGACAATAGACACACCTGACTATTCCGCACACTCATGAATCTTACTAGAAACACAGAAGTACTGAAAGAAATAGTGACCCCCAGAACTATCAAAGCATGCACATCAAATAAAAAACCTTTAACATACTAGTAACAACATCAGGTGCCTCCTTTTCTCCTTGCCTCCCTTGCAAGGAATAAAACCTATTTTGACTTGGGACACCCCCCTTGGCCTTAAGGGAGACCATCTCTACCTTCGATTTGAGCATGAGGACAATCAATAACCTTGTGACCCATTTCACCACAGCCAAAACAAGCACTAAAGTTCCTCCAACACGGGCCACCATTGTTCTTCCTACACGTAGGGCACTTGGGCTTGGGACCTCCACCATTACCACCTTGGTGTCTTAGATTATCATTAGCAAACTTTCCATTAAGAGCATTGGAAGACCCTCGGACTTGATGAAACCGGCCATCCTTGGGACTTTGGAACTTACCATCAAAATGGGTCGTCTTGGCCTCACTACTCCTCTTCCTCAACTTTTCCCCTTCCAATTGTTTGCCATAAGCCATTAAGCGAGACAAATCCATGTGTCTAATTAACATAGCGTCCCAGCACTCCTCATTCACCAAATCGGATATGCCCATCACAAACTTGTTCATTCTAGACCTTAGGTCGGCAAAAAATTATGGAGAATATTCTGAGAGTTGGTTGAACTTGAGGACATACTCCCTCACACTCATAGATCCTTGTTTCAATGTCACAACCCAAGACTAGGGTCTAGAAGTCACACGATGAACCCGAAGAGATCCTAAGCAAGCCTCTTAGAACATCATACATATCCTTCATCATGGAAGCAAAAAACAAGCATCAAGAGATATTAAATTAGGACAATCGGGGAAAAGGGAACACTTTCATATCATAGACATAAAGAACAATAGAGTCAAGGCTCATAGCATGGATACATAACATGCCCAATAGTACCTCTACTTCATAGATAAGAGCTAGGGCCATGACAAGCAACGGGACTCACCCTCATAGTCAATACATATACAAAAGAAATATAGTTGTAGTACATAGCAAGAGATCATAAGCAACATCCCCGAAATGGAGGACTCACCAACAAGCTTGAGAGACAATCGTACTTGCCACGTGAAGGGGGAGGATGATCAAGCTGTGCACTGGTTCCTACATGGTGACATCATGTAGGCATAGAGTATGCATTAGTATGTTTGAATGTACTAAGTTTATAGGATGCAATGCAACAATAGATAGACATCATAGGCAAAATGCATAATAATACTCAATAGATAACATAATAACATGATGGCATATGTGAATGATGCTTGAAGTAGAATCATGCTTATCTAGAACATAACACAAGTGTAAGGTGTAACCATTCTTAGTGTAATCCAAGGCCTACCACCTCCTTAGAGAGACACATGAGGTACAAACCCCTTCATGAGGTTGATGGAGTACAAAACCACCAACAAGGTTGATGGAGTACAAAACCACCAACAAGGTTGATGGAGTAGAAATCCCCCAACAAGGTTGATGGATACACACCCCCAACAAGGTTGATGGGTACAAATCCCTAACAAGGTTGCATGGGCCTGCCACCTCTTGAGGGAGGCGATCGAGGTACAAACCCCTCAACAAGGTTACCTAGGCCTACAACCTCTTGAGTAAGACTTGGTTCATCCCCAACACAATAAAGATATATCATATACATACATTTCTTTCATCATATATATATATGCATTTCTTTCATCATCCTATAGTCATTCAACTCATAAGACATGCATTAGACCTTCAATTCCTCAAGAAATCATAATTCGGATACTTTATAAAACATTTGGCGGGTGTGTAGTGCTAGTGTAAAATAATGCAATTCAAGAGTAAAATCATGCTAGAAAATCCAATGTAAAACCATCAATAGATACTTGGTAACACCCTGAAGATATATACATCAAATTGTTTCATTAAATCTCATAATAGGTGTTAGATTCATAGCCTAAAACATTGTAAAACAGTCACAATTTCATAAACCCCAACATAGTGTGCAGAAAATTTCACAATAATTAAGACCCATGAGTAAATAAACTTTAAATAACATAATTTAGAGTAAAAGAGAGCTTGGGTATCATAGGTGAAAGCAACTCATGAAAGAAACCCTCATACCTTAGCTTTCGAAGATTAACTTGATGAAGATTGGAGATGGTGACTTGAAGCTTGATGAGAACCTTGAAATTCGGATGAGTTTTAGACTTGAATTAGGGAGATGAAATATTGGCTAAGTATTTGAATAAGTATTGGGGAATGTTTAGAATGATATAAGGGTGAAAAATGGCTAAGTATAGGTATTTTCACATTTTTAGGCCCAAGACTCAAAAGCCTTGTACCGGACTTGAAAAACTACCCAAAAATAACATTGTGGCGCGCCCTTGGTGCATCGTGCCAGGGGAGCATATACACATTAGAAATCACATTTTTGCGATTTTCAAATTTTGCTGCGGTTGCTCTTAAATCGAGATTAGACCCATTTTTCACTCAATGTGACACCTTGAAAAAGAATATGAAGTCGAATTTTTGATATCAAACACAGATTTTGAGATAAATAAAAAATTACAATTCCAGGCACCTCTGAGGCATATTTTCAGGCATTTTTTGTGGTCATTTCATTCAAATTCATGAATTTCATCATTTTGACTTCTGTAAGCGCAAGAGGG
Source organism: Solanum ossicruentum (assembly GCA_025774065.1). Classification (NCBI taxonomy): domain Eukaryota; kingdom Viridiplantae; phylum Streptophyta; class Magnoliopsida; order Solanales; family Solanaceae; genus Solanum; species Solanum ossicruentum. Next base: position 14,613 of record JAOTQR010130283.1, on the reverse strand, counting down.
AAGAACTAGTTGAGAAAAGCTGCCTAAAACTCCTCTCATAGAATCATATTGTTGTTCCCCTTTTCCTCCTTTCATTGAGTATACCATATTTGAGCCACCCCCTTAAGTTGGTAAGCCGCCAACTCCACCTTCTCCTCTGACCTCACATCCATGATAGACAACACTTTGTATACCTCATCAATAAATTCTTGAGGGTCATCATCCACTTTAGACCCTTGGAACTCCAATGGGTCCATCCTCATAAAGTCCCTGACCTGAGATGCCGGAGTATGAGCAAAAAGGGCTTGGGCCCCTTGGTTGGCTTGGTTAGCCACAACTTGATCTAGCAAGGTGAGAGCATCCCGGAGCTCTCAATAAGCTGGTTGTTCCTAGAGTGTGAGGGCTTTCCTCCCTCTTGTGTTAGGCATGATCTAGCATTGCAAGAAAAATCATTAGGAGGAATACCTCACCTTAACTCCTATAACACGATATAGGGTAAGAAGAAGGGAAATATTTCCTAAAATGCCTCATAGTATCTTATTCATAGTCATGGCATGCTTCACAACCATGAATAAGACCCTAATCGACGCGGTGTGTTGGACTCCGAGGACCATCAACAATCTAGTGCTCTGATACCAAGTTTTTCATAACCCAAACTAGGGCCTAGAGGTGACATGACCAATGGAGAACCCGAAGGAACCCCAAACAAGCCTTTTAGCATATCATACAAACATCCTTGGTCGCGGAAGCAAGAATAAACAACAAGAGAAAACATAAACAAGGGAATTAGGACTAAGGGAGAGAGTTTAGTACTTATATATCATAGATGAGGAAAAATTCAAGCATAATACATAACTTGTCCAACAACACCTCTAGACATAGAACTTAGTGGGGGCTAAGACAAGCAACCGGGCTCACCCTCATAGTCATAAGTTTCCAACATAAGAAGAGTCAATACATAATATGAATCTAGAATTATGTCCTCGGAATTGAGGACTCGCCAACTTGCTTGAATAGAAATTACTACCCACGCGGAGGAGGATGATGATTAAATGGAGCTCCAGTTCCTATATAGTAACATCATGTAGGCATAGAGTATGTGTTAGTATGATTGAATGTACTAAGTATATAAGATGCCATGAAACAAGAGATAGGCAACATAGTCAAAATGCATAATGATAAGAAATAGATAGTATAATAGCAATATCACATGTATGATCAACGCTTAAGTAAATCATGTTTTGCAATTCATTCAATTTGTATAAATCATCATACATAAGTGTGGGAAGAGATCTCAACCGACATAGAATAAGACCAAGCAAGCTACAACTTGTAATCACGATGATTACCCCTCACTGGTAAAGAGGTGGTCTACTTGCCATGGTAAACCATACTTCACCTTATGACAGCCCTCCCATTTCAGAGAAGTAACCTTCCTTACGGGAGCCCATCCCATTACAAAAAGGATTTCATGAGTAATTTCACCTTATGAGAGCCCATCCCATTTTGTGAAGAACTTCAAGACAAAGTGCACTAATTAGATCCACTAGTATTGCAAGAGTACAACATAGTCCTATGGTGTCACACAATTCAATGAAAGAGAGCAAACCCTTCGTCCATCAGTGCTAAGCCTAATCCCACAGAATAATTGAAATAATCATAAGTTTAATAACTTATGAGAAACATACATTCATGACTCATGTAGCTCTTAAATATTCTTGACCTCTAATAGTGAGACCAATTTCAAAACATAAGAATAGATCATCATCAAACATTATCCTTGTATTAACATTAAAAGGCTCACAAGAGGTATAATCTTTGAAAAAGGGCATAGCTTCATACTTGCATAATCATAGATAATTTCATGAATTCATAACATACTTGATAGTCCAAATTCATAATGAAGTCACTTGACTTGTAAAACATGTACATATCTTGAGAATTTCTTAACTTGGCATTTTATCAAGCACTTGGTGGGCACATATGAGGACATGCTCAAATCATGTAAAATGAAAGAGTATAGATCATGAAATAGTGAAATCAATGCATCTTAAAATCATGTAAATCATCCAAACAACATCATGGTAGAACCCCATCATATGTAACTTGTAAATCATATCAAAACTTCACAATAGTTAATAGATTTCATAGCTTGAATCATGTATAGTATCAATAGTCAAATATCACTTCATAGTATAAGCTCAAAATAGATATTTATGCATAATCAATAATATTTGACAAAATCCCAACATACTCCATGCTCATATTTCATAATAATAGATACTCATAAGAAATACAATTTGAAATCATGCAATTTTTCATAAAAAGGAAGATTGGGCTTCATAGGTGAAAGGAATCCATGAATGAAACCCACATACCTTAGACCTTGAATTTTATGAAATTGAGTTGAGAAAGACTTGAATCTTGGAATGGATTGTTGAAATCCACAACTTGTTCTTGAGTTTCCTTGAATTCTTATTGGGGTTTCGTAGAGGCTCTTGGGAAAATTTGAGAGTGTATTCCAATTGGGAGGAGTGAGTTTGAGCTTTAGGAGTAGGGTTTAGGTCATTAGGAAGTGTTAAGATAGCATATCAATCCCTAAAATACCAATTGAAATAACTAAATTTATGAAATATTATTAACAAAACAAAATTCAGCAAAAATCGGTATATACCCCTGCATAGACGAGTTCTACAAAAACGTGCATAACTTATTCATTTGAACTCTAAATAAGGAGAACCAAGTGTGTGAAAAGATAATTCAAAGAGCTTTAATTTTATATGTCGTGGGAAACCCAGTGGTTTGTATGATAAGAGATATGCCTCTTTAAAGTTGACCTCCTACCGATACTTGTGCAAAACTTAGCCAACAGAAATTCCTTTGAACTTGGCTTGATGTAGGGGGCCCATGATGGAATTTAACAACATGAATAATCTTGACTTAGTTTGAATAAAAGCTTAAAGCTTGAATGATTTTCTTGAGATCCGTAATGAGTTTGGGACACTTGAATTTGGGTGAAATATTTTGCTAAGTGTTAGAGAGGATTTTGGGGAATGTCTTGAATGATATGGGATTAAAAATGACTAAGTATAGGTGTTTTTGTGTATGGAGAGAACTAGTCCCAAGACCCAAAGGCCTTAAACCAGAACAAGAAAACTGGCCAAAAATTATACCCCTCCGCGCCCCTGGCACGTTGTACCTGGGGTGTGCTTGGTCACGATATTTTGCAAACTTTAAAATTTTGAATTTTGATATGGTTGCTTTAAAAATCGGGGATATACCCACTTTCTTCTCAATTATTTTCGCTGAACTATAATATGAATTCAGATTTTTGATACCACAAACAGATCTTGAGATATATGGAAACTACGATCATGGGCATTTCTGAGGCACATTTTCGGGCACTTTTTGGGGTCATTTTAGGTCCTCAAAATCCAAAACACCACGTTGGTTAGATTCTTATTCATGGTTGTGAAGCATTCCACAACTATGACTGGGAGGCTATGAGGTGTTTTAGGAAATGTTTCACTTTTTCATGATCTATGTCGTGCTGTAGAGCTAAGTCTACTAAGGCTAATTACTGATCCCTAACCATGACGTTTCAGAATATGACTCAAGCTATTCAGAATGGTGACATTTCTAATATGGAGGTTCATAATGCTCTATGGACATTGGCCAAAGTTGTGACCACCTGAAACGACTCCAAAAGGTTCCCGAAAATGTGCCTTAGAATTTCCCATAATCGTAATTTTCATATATCTCAAAATTCATGCATGATATTGAAAATTCGACTTCATAATCCTGTTCAAAGGGAAAAATTAAGTGGAAGATGGGTCTAACCCCAATTTTATAGTAATCATAACAAAATTTTATTTTCCCAAGTTTGCGCAAAATAGTGGGGGTGCGCGATGATACCCCAACGCGGACCCATCGCAGACCTATGTATTTTGTTGCCAATTTTCTCACTTCAATCCAAGGCTTTGGGGTCTTGGGCCTAATCCTTCCTATGCGTAAAAACACCTACACTTAGCCATATACTCTCTCAAACACTTAGACAAATATATCACCCAAAATTCAAGTGTCAAATCTCATTCCAAATCTAAGGATTTCAGTCAAGTTTTAAGTCTCCATTCAAATCTCCTTCAAGAAAACCTCATAAGTTAAGGTATGTGGGTTTCAGCCATTGGGTCCTTTCACCCGTGGTGCCCAAGCTTCCTTTTCACTTAGATTGCATGTTTCTAAGTTGATTTACTTATGGGTCTTACTTATTATGAATTTTACTATGAACTAAGTTGGGATTTCTTAAAAGTGTGACTATTTAAGAATGTTTTGAGCAATGAATCTATGATCCATTATGTGATTTGACAGAGAGTTTCAATGTGTATTGCATAAGGGTATTACCAAATGTTGGTGGGTTGATTTACTTCAAGTTTTCTTACATGATTTAACTCTTGAATTGCATGATTTTATAATAGCATTACACATACATTAAATGAGGGTATTACCAAGTGTTGGTGGGTTGATTTACTTCAAGTTTTCTTGCATGATTTAAGTTTTCAATTGCATAGTTTTATACTAGCATTACACACCTGCCAAGAATTTGATAAAATGTTTGATATAGGATTCTTGAGCTATTGATCAATTATTGTATGACCTATGACTTGAATGACTTTATGATGATGAGAGAAATATTTATATGTGTGTTGACTCTATGGAAAGTATCTTTAGTGTTGTAAGTTTATCATTAACCAAGTTGAGGTTGCTACTTCAAACACCTTGATAGGAGGTGGTAAACCCATTAACCAAGATGAGGGGTTGGTACCCTAAACACCTTGATAAGAGGTGGAAAAACCATTAATTAAGTTGAGGGGTTGGTATCTCAAACACCTTGATGGGAGGTGGTAAGACCATTAACCAAGTTGAGGGTTTGGTACCTCAAACACCTCGATAGGAGGTGGTAAACCCATTAACCAAGTTGAGAGGTTGTTACCTCAAACACCTCCAAGGGGTGGCTTACCTTGGATTCCAAGTACTAAATGGCTTGGTGTATGTTTATATTCTCTTCCTATAGATGTAATATGTTTCTATATAAGCATGTTTTACTCCAAGCATTGATCATGTATGAACATACTATCTCTTGCTTACGATTATGCACTTTGAATATGTTGCCTATCTATTATTGCATTGCATCCTACATACTTAGTATATTCAAACATACTAATACATACTCTATGCCTACATGATGTTACCATGTAGGAATCGAAGCTCCTCACGATCATCCTCATCCTCCATGTGGCTAGTACTATCTTCTCAAAGCACGTTTGGTGAGTCCTTAACTCCAGGACAATATCTCTTGTACTTATATTAAGAAAAGACTTTCGATATCTATTTATATGCTTTTGACTCTGAGGGTGACTCAGAAAGTTGTCTTGGCCCCCACTCAATTTTATGTTTAGAGTTGTTGTTGGACAAGTTATGTAATTATGCTTGAGCTTGACTCTCTTTGACTCTTTTGATGTTTTATGATATGCCAAACTTCACTTAATCCCTTATCCTTATTTCTATTCTTTTATGGTTGTTTAATTGTTTTTGCAGCTAAGGATATAGAATGATATGTTAAGAGAGCTGCTTGGGGTCCCTTCAGGTTCCCCATCCCCAGTGTCATGTCTAGGCCTAGGCTTTGGTTGTGACAAAACAACATGGTATCAGACCACTAGGTCATTAATGGTCCTCGGCATCTAACACACCACGTCGATTAGAGTCTTCTTCATGGTTGTGTTGTGCACCACAACTATGAGCAAGAGGCTACGAGTCCTTTTAGGAAATATTTCTCTTCTTCTTCATCTATGTCCTGCTATAGAGTTAATGTGAGGCCTTCCCATAACGAATGTTCTTTACTATGCTAGATCAGGCTAACACAAGAGGAAGAAAAGCTCGTACACCCAAAGAAAAACCAGCTCATGGAGAGCTCTGGGATGGTGTCACCTTGATAGCTCAAGCCATGACCAATCAAGTCAATCAAGGGGCCAAGCCCCTCATGCTCTGACTCCGACATCTAAGGTAAGGGTCTTTATGAGGATTAGCCCATCGAATCTCAATGGGTATAAAGTGGATGAAGACCCTCAAGAATTTACTGAGTGGTGTTGGATATCATGGGGGTGGCTCAAATATGGTAAACTCAATGGAAGGTGGAGAAGGGGAACAACAATGTAATTCTATGAGAGAAGTTTAAGGTGGTATTTCTGAATCGGTTCTTCCCTTTTTAGCTTAGGGAGGCCAAAATGGTGGAGTTCATGAATTTGAAGCAAGGGTCGATGAGCATGAGGGAGTATGCCCTCAAGTTCAACCAACTCTCTAAATATGCTCCACACTTGGTTGCTGATCCAAGGTCTAGAATGAACAAACTTATGGTGGGTGTATCCGATTTAGTGAGTGAGGAGTGACGCTCTGCCATATTGATTAGTGACATGGATTTGTCCCGCCTAATGACATGTGCCGCAAATTGAGAGGGAGAAGTTGAGGAAAAGGAGCAGTGGTGAGGCGAAAAGGGCCCATTTTGATGGTAAGTTCCAAGGTCTCAAAAGTGGATGGTTTCATCAAGGCCAAGGATCTACTCATGCTCCAAATAGAAGGTTTGCCAATGACAACCTAAGGTTCCAAGGTGATGGTGGTGTGGCACTCAATGCTATAAGTCAAAAATGTGGTAGAGCTTATGGAGGCCTATGTTTGAGGGACACCAATGCTTGTTTCGGTTTTGATGAAGTGGGGTATAAGAAGGTTGATTGTTCTTGCAAACAAAACAAGGGTAGATGTTCATCCACAAGGTCGAGAGGAAACGCGGTTCCTTTAGGAAGAGGAGGTCAACAAGGTGGTTCCCCAAGGCACAATCGGTTCTATGCTCTTCTTGGGAAGAAAGGGGTTGATGAGGTGCCCTATGTCATCACTGATATGTTATAATTCTTTTATCTTGATGTGTATACATTGATAGACTCGGGTACCACTCTTTTTTTGTTACCCCTTTGTTGCCAAAAAGTTTCATGTTGAGCCCAAATTGTTCTGTGAATCTTATGAGGTGTCTACTCCTATTAGTGCATCTATTGTTGCTAGAAAGGTCTATAGAAATTGTCTTGTTTGTATTTTGTATAAAATATTTCCTTGTGATATTGTTGAGTTGGATTTGGTAGATTTTGATGTCATTTTGGGATGGATTGGTTGCATGCATGTTATGTGACTATTGATTGTAGAATACGTAGGGTCAAATTCCAATTCCCAAATGAACCCGTCTTGAGTGGGAGAGCCACGATGTGGTGGTCAAAGGTAGCTTTATTTCTTGCATTAAAGCCCAAAGGTTGATATCTAAGGGGTGTCTCTATCATCTTGTGAGGGTTAGGGATGTGGAGTCTAAAGCCCTTACCATAGATTCTGTTCCGATGGTTAACGAGTTCCCAGATATCTTCCCTAGTGAGCTTCCCAGTGTTCCTCCTGAAAGGAAAATAGATTTTAGCATAGATCTCCTTCCCGACACTCAACCTATTTCAATTTCTCCTTACTGTATGGCCCCGATAGAGTTGAAAGAGTTGAAAGAGCAATTAAAGGACTTGTTGGAGAAGGGTTTTATTAGGCCTAGCCGATTACCTTGGGGTGCACCAGTGTTGTTTGTGAAGAAGAAGAATGGTTTTCTTAGAATGTGCATTGACTACCGACAACATAATAGAGTCACCATAAGGAATAAGTATCCTCTACTATAATTTGATGATATTTTTGACCAACTTCAAGTGACTAGTCACTACTCTAAGATTGATCTTCGGTCCGAGTATCATCAAGTGGAAGTGAGGAAGTGTGACATTCCCAAGACGACCTTTCTAACTAGATATGGGCATTATGAATTTGTGGTTATGTCCTTTGGGTTGACTAATGCACTGGCTATCTTCATGGATCTTATGAATAGGGTCTTTAAACCCTACCTTGATTTGTTTGTGTTGGTATTCATTGATGATATCTTAATCTATTCACATAGTGAGGAGGAGCATGTGAGTCACTTGAGGGTGGTGTTACAAATCTTGAATGAAGAGAAGTTGTATGCTAAGTATGAAAAATGTGAGTTTTGGTTGAAAGAGGTTGTCTTCATAGGTCATGTGGTGTCGGGTGATTGTACAAAGATGGATCCTAAAAAGAAGGAAGTGATTACAAATTGGCCTAGACCTTTGACCCCGTTGGACATTAGAAGCTTCTTGGGCTAAGCGGGTTACTACCGGAGGTTTGTGAATATGTTCTCTTCTATTGCTTCTCCTATGACTAAGCTGACTCAAAAGAAGGCGAAATTTGTGTGGATTGATAAGTGTGAAAGGAGTTTCCAAACCTTGAAAGATAAGTTTGTATTCGCTCCTATCTTGTCTCTACCGGAATGGTTTGAAGGGTTTGTTACGTATTGTGATTCCTCTCAAATTGGTTTGGTTTGTGTTTTGAAGCAAAATGGAAAGGTGAAAGCCTATGCTTCTAGACAACTCAAGTTGCATGAAAAGAATTATCCTACCCATGATCTTGAATTGGCCGTCATGGTTTTTGCTTTGAAAGTTTGGCATCATTATTTGGACGGGGTGCATGTTGATATGTTTACCGATCATAAGAGTCTCTAATATGTGTTCACTCAAAAAGATCTCAACTTAAGATAAAGAAGGTGGTTAGAACTTCTTAGGATTATGATATGAGTGTGTGTTATCATCCCGGTAAGGCTAATGTTGTGGCCGATGCTTTGAATAGGGTGTTTATGGGTAGCCTAGCTCATGTTGATGGTGGGGGGAAAGAGGTGGCTAGAGAGGTTCATCGATTTGCTAGATTGGGCATTAGGTTGGAAGAGGTTGATAATGATGGTATTATGGTTGTTGATGGTTCAAATCCTTCCTTGGTCGATGAGGTAAAAGCAAAGCAAGATCTTGATCCCTCCTTGTTAGAATTAAAGGGCTTAGTGAGAGATGGTAAGGTGGAGGTTTTCTCCCAAAGGGGGAGATGGTGCCCTTAGGTACCAAGGGAGGTTGTGTGTGCCTAATGTTGATGGCTTGAGAGAGAAGATGCTTGATGAGGCTCATAATTCTCCCTATTCTATTCGCCCCGTGTCACATCTAGGCCCTAGGCTTTGGTCGTGACAAACTTGGCATCAAAGCATTAGGTTGTTAATGGTCCTCGGAATTCAACACACCGCATCGATTAGAGCTTTATGCATGGTTGTGTAGCGTGTCATAACTATGAATGGGAGGCTATGAGGTGTTTAGTAAATGTTTCACTTCCTCATGATCTATATCCTGCAGTAGAGTTAAGTCCCCTAAGGCTTATTACTGATCCTTAACCATTACGTTTCGGAATATGTCTCAAGCTATTCAGAATGGTGGCATTTCTAACATAGAAGTTCGCAATGCTCTATGGATATTGGACAAAGTTGTGACGACTTGAAACGACCCCAAAAGGTGCCCAAAAATGTGTCCTGGAAGTGCCCATAATCATAATTTTTATATATCTCAAAATTTGTGCGTAATATCAAAAATCCGACTTCATATTTTTGTTCTTGGGGGAAAAATTGAGTGGAAAATGGGTCTAACCCCGATTTTAGAGAAACCGTAACAAAATTTGGTTTTCCCAAGTTTCGCAACATAGTGGGGGTGTGTGATGGTACCACGTCACAGACCCATTGCGAACATATGTATTTTGTTGCTAGTTTTCTCACTTTGGTCCATGGCTTTGGGGTGCCTAAGCCTTCCTATGCATAAAAACATATATACTTAGCCATATATCACCTTGATATCATACAAGACATTCCCCAATACTCTCTCAAACACTTAGACAAATATATCACCCAAAATTCAAGTGCCAAATCTCATTCCAAATCTAAGGATTTCATTCAAGCTCAAAGGTTTCATTCAAATCTCCTTCAAGAAAACCTCGAAAGTTAAGGTATGTGTGTTTCAACCATCGGGCCCTTTCACCCATGGTGCCCAAGCTTCCGTTTTACTTAGATTGCATGTTTCTAAGTTTATTTACTTATAGGTCTTACTTATTATGAATTTGACTATGAACTAGGTTGGAATTTCTTAAAAGTGTGACTGTTTAAGCATGTTTTGCGCTATGAATCTATGTTCCATTATGTGATTTGATGAAGGATTTCAGTGTATATTGCATGAGGGTATTACCAAGTGTTTATGGGTTGATTTACTTCAAGTTTTCTTGCATGGTTTCACTATTTAATTGCATGATTTTATACTAACATTACACACCCACCAAGTATTTGATAAAATGTCCAGTTTTGTATTCTTGAGCTATTGATGAACTATTGTATGACCTATGACTCGAATGACTATGATGATGAAAGGAATGTTTATATGTGTGTTGATTCGGTGAAAAGTATCTTTACTGTTGTAAGTTTACCATTAACCAAGTTGAGGGGTTGATATCTCAAGCACCTTGATGGGAGGCGGTAAACCCATTAACCATGTTGAGGGGATGGTACCTCAAAAACCTTGATGGGAGGTGATAAATCCATTAACCAAGTTGAGGGGTTGGTACCTCAAACACCTTGATTGGAGGTTGTAAACCCATTAACCAAATTGAGGAGTTGGTACCTCAAACACCTTGATGGGAGGTGGTAAACCCATTAACTAAGTGGAGGGGTTGGTACCTTAAACACCTTCAAGGGGTGGCTTACCTTGGATTCCAAGTACTAAGTGGCTTGTTCTATGATAATAGTCTCTTCCTACATATGTACTATGTTTTTATATAAGCATGTTTTACTTCAAGCATTGATCATGCATGCCATATTGCTAATATACTATCTCTTGCTTACAATTATGAATTTTCATTATGTTGCCTACTATTGTTGCATTGCATCCTACATACTTAGTATATTCAAACATACTAATGCATACTCTATACTTACCTGATGTTACCATGTAGGAACTGGAGCTCCTCAAGATCATCGTCATCATTCCCGTGGCTAGTACTATCTTCTTAAAGCAAGTTTGGTGAGTCTTCAACTCTGAGGATGATATCTTGTTCTTGTATTATAAAAAGACTTTCACTATCTATTTATACGCTTTAGACTATGAGGGTGAGCCAGAAAATTTGTCTTGGCACCCTCTCAATTCTTAGTTTAGAGTAGTTGTTGGACAAGTTATATAATTACTCTTAAGCTTGACTCTTTTGATGTTTTCTGATATGCTAGACTTCCCTTAAACCCTTATCCTTATTTCTATTCTCTTATGGTTTTTTAATCGCTTCCGCGACCAAGTATGTGTAATGATATGTTAAAGAGGCTTGTTTGGGGTCCCTTCAAGTTCCTTATCCATCGTGTCACGTCTAGGCCCTAGGATTGGGTTATGAGACCACCCAACTCAACAAATTGGAGGGCACCCTCAAGGGCTCAAACGATAAGAGGGGAAAGAAAAAGCCAAGAGAGCTCGAGTTGTGGGTGCTTCATCTTCTACTAGAGTACCGGTGCCCGAGTACCCAAAGAAAAGGATCCCTTTTGCCACTTGTCGAGGTTGTGGCAAGGAACACCAAGGGAGGTGCTTGGCAGGGATTGTGGATAGATTCAAGTGTGGTGTTGTTGGGCATAAAATGAGGGGTTTCTCAATTGTCATGACCTAAGCCTAGGGCCTAGACGTGACACAACGAATGGGAATCCAAAGGGACCCAAACAAGCCTCTTAGCATATCAATCGCACATCCTTGGATGCGGAAGTAAAATAAACAACATCAAGAGAGTATAATTAAGGCTAAAGGGACTAAGAGAAGTATTTAATAGCATCAATCATAGAAGAGTCAATGCTCAACCATAATTACATTATTTGTCCAACACTACCTCTAAACATAGAACAGGCGGGGGACAAGACACTTTTGGGCTCACTTTCATAGTATCAAGAGTTCAACATAAAGAAATAACATAAGAAAGAGAAGCATAGCTAGTGTCTCCGAATGTGAGGATTCACCACAGCTTATCTTCAAGATGTCCAAAACTAACCATGTGAAGGATGATCATGAGGGGCTCCAGTTCCTATATGGTACATCATGTAGGCATAGAGTATGTTTTAGTACGTTTGAATATACTAAGTATGTTGGATGCAATGCAACAAGTGATAGGTAATATAATCAAAATGCATAAGCAGTCGCAAGAGATAGTGTAATATTAATATGGCATGCATAATCAATGCTTGAAGTAAAATATGCTTAGTCATAATCAAGGAACGTAAATTCAATGTGGAATATATGTATGCTTGAACCTTACACAATATGCTTGAGATGGGCCACTTAGCTACCGATTTGCCTTATGGTATAACCTTTTCGAAGAGTGTTACCAATACACCGACCTTACGGCATAATCTTTTTGGTAGGTAGCATATGAAGTCCCCTACTTTATGATATAATCTTTTAGGTAGGATCCCTGAATAATTCTACCTTACGATATAATCTTTTTGGAAGGAACCATGAATTTTACCTTACGGCATGGCCTTTTCAGTAGGTGTTATAGGATGTTCTTACCTTATGATATAATCCTTTTGGTAGGATCCATGAGTCATTATACCTTATGGCATAGCCTTTTTGGTAGATCTTATAGAATATCCATACCTTACGATAAAATCTTATCGCTAGGAGTCATGAAAATAGCTCATCCCAAGAACACAACAAACATGGGAGCCTAACAATTCACTTTCAATGCCATAAGTACTTTTCATGAATTTTAATACACATTACATTTCCTTAATCATCATAAAGTCACTTGACTCGTAAGCCATACAATAGATCATCAATAACTCAAGAATCCCTAACTGAACATTTTATCAAACACTTGGTGGATGTGTAATGTTAGTCAAAAATCATGCAATTCAAGAGTGAAATCATGTGAGAAAACTTAATTTAAATCAACACATCAACATTTTGTAACACCACCATGCAAGATACATTGAAATCTCTCATCAAATCTCAAAATAGCTTATAGATTCATAGCTCAAAACATGCTTAAACAGTCAACATTTTATGAAACCCCAACATAGTTCATAGTCAAATGCATAATAAGAAGTGCCCATAGATCAATCAACTTGAAAGCATGCAATTTACATAAAAAGGGAAGGTTAGGCACCATGGGTGAAAGAACCCAACGGTTGAAACCCACATACCTTAATTTTGGAGATTTCCTTGATGAAGATTTGAATGAGAACTTGAAGCTTGAATGAATGTTTTTGAGATCTGGAGATGAGTTTGGGACACTTGAGTTTGGATGAAATATTTGGCTAAGTGTTAGAGAGGGTTTTGGGGAATATCTTGAATGATATGGGGTTAAAAAATGACTGAGTATAGGTGTTTTTACGCATAGGAAGGTTTAGGCCCAAGGCTCCAAAGCTTTAGGCCGAAACAGTAAAATTGGCAACAAAATACACATCTCCGTGATGGGTCCGCTTTGCGGAGGTGTCACGAACCCACTACTAAAAACTGCCAGAAAATAGAAGGAAAAAAAAAGCAACAGACTGCGTCGCTCAAAAAAGTGACGGACTAAACAACGTTGTCGGTCGCTTAATTATTTTTTATTTTTTAAAATATTTTAATTAAAAAAGCGACGGACTGCAACTATATATAAGTCCGTCGATTTTTTTTCGTAGAATTTTTCTGGAAAATTATATTTATTTTTTAATATAATTTTATAAAAAGTGACGGACGTAGTGACACAGTCTGTTGCTTATTTTTTAATTTTAAAATTAAATCTTTAAATATTTTTTTGGTGTGAATTTTAATAAATAAATAATAATTTTTTTAAAAAGTTTGCGACGGATATAATGGCATTATCCGTTGCTTTTATATTTTATAAAAAATAAGTTATTTATTAAATAAAATATTTAATAGTTTAAATAGGGCAACAGACTTGGGGACGTTGTCCATCGCCCCCAAATTCCAATTATATCTTTTGACCCATCTTTTTCCCTCATTTCCTAGACCTAAAATTAAACATTTCCCACCGACCCTCCTCGTCATCTACCCAAGTTTGCCACTGCTGACGCCTCCTCCACTCCGCCGGCAATAATGAGTCCGTCGGCAACCACCGTCTAGAGGTAAGCCACTTCTCTCTCTCCTTTTTTTTTCTCCTCTTTTAACTTGTTAGCCTTTATTTATATTTTTAAAAAAAAAAATTATATAATCTTGAATTATTTGTTAGTATTGTTTATATATGTTGTTGTCATTGTTATATTGTAATATTGATTGTGAATTAGTGAAGAAAGTTTATGTTTTGATGTTAAGGTTTAGTTTAAATTTGGTATTTTGAATTAGTTTGTGACTTGGGGGGTTGTAGTTTGAACTAATATGCGTATGTGAAGTGATTATCATTGTTGGAAAGTGTATTGAAGTAGGAATTTGTGAATGAGTTTGAATTGGTTTGTGCTTTGGAGGATTTTGTTAGTTTGAATTAGTTTGTGATTTGGATTTTGTTAGTTAAAAGTAAAGTGTAGTATTTGAAGTTATTGACATTGTTGGTTTGAATATTTAAGTATATTTTTGTGAATGTAGATTCTTAGATTGTAGTTTAAATTGGGTATTTTGAATTAGACTATAAATTTGAGTGTAATTTAAATTTGTGAATGAGTATTTTTGGATTTTAGCT
>JAOTQR010130263.1:0-22233 GCA_025774065.1 Solanum ossicruentum | reverse complement strand
AACATTATAAATCAAAAATAAACTAAAGGAGGGAGTTGAAGTAGTTTCGGGCCTTTGTCCCATTTTAATCTTTGTTGAAACTTTCGGGCCTTCTCCTTGTGCTTCTGTAGACTGTTCTCCGGAGCCAAGAAAGCATATGCTACTTCGAAGAGGATGAGGTTTGGGCCTCCGTGGCCCCAAGAAATGCAAATGAGGGAGGAGTCCATAACAGACTCGGATTGGTATATTCGTGCAAAGAAAAGAGACATGAATTAATTACCCAACTCACTATAGAATAAACAAAAGTAAAAAAGAGATACACCTTAACTAAAGTCCAAACAATGAAATGAACAAAGTATGCTGAATAGAGAAACAAACAAGGGAAAACAGTGGCAATATTCAAAGAAGTAGCTGTCATAGCATGAAATATGATAAAAGACCTAAGGGACATTTTCAAGTAAATGAAGATAGGAACTTTGAAAGAATAGAGGACTTCAGGAATATATCAAGATTTGAAACAAGGAACTCCTTGCATCTTATTATAAAGAAACCACTGTCAACCTTCACATATCAAGACCAAGCTGCTAATTATGCATTTCGTGAGAGCTAATTGGGAAAAAGAAAACCAATAAGAATAGCCTAAAATTCAGAGGCCGGAATCATATGCATTATAATAACGTAAGTAAACAATGACTAAGACACTAATATGCTCAACATTAAGAAAGCAAGACTGGAACAGGGGAATAAGAAATGGGGACAAAAGTGAATTTTCAAACAATGAGAGTGAGAAATTTAAGTAAATACAAATGCTAGAATATGACAAAACTCTTTTACTTGCTAACTGAAATAGCATCTACCATAAAAGCAGTAGCACGTGAACAAACTGGCAACTGGAACACCATTTAGACCAATTTTATCCCTTTTGAAAGTTGACAGAAAACAAATATCAGGAGGAAGTTTTAAAATTTGATTCTGGACTTGGAAGCAATATGCAATCAGAAAAATGATAAGGAGTTGTCATGACTCAATAAATTACAGTAAGCATGCTTGGAGACATCAAAGTCATGAACTTGTAATTATCAAAATGAAAACAAGAAAAAAAGATGCTACTAACACAATCATTCTCTTAACAGCAGCTACCCCTTAGCGAGAAAGAAAACAGTGAACAGCAGCATGCCTTTAACATTCTTTAACAAATTTGACATGATGAAGACAATGTTTATTGTCCTTTACGATTGAAAAAAAAACTTAAAGACTCCAGGCACATCTGCACAGGCAACGGGCTGCAACAACAAACCCACGATTATATTTGAGCTTAAACACTAGAACCCAAATCTCGAACAAACGTAAAGTCGCTTGATAAGAAAAGCAGAACAAATCACAAACGACACGATTAATCCAAAATCAATCAGCAGGCTAGGTGGAACTCAGAATTACAAAATTAGTTAACAAATTGAGCCACATCTTACAACCATTCGAAGCAGCATAGCATAACAAAACACTCCCACCAACATGTTGATGAACCAAACAATAACAACACCGCAACATCAGTTCGTCACAACAGGGTATTTCCAATCAAGTCAAACAAATGCAGACGCAACCATTTTGACAGAGCTATAAGATTCACCTTTTTGACCATACTATGAGATTCGAATTAAATACGGGATTGAGATACTACCTTTGTCGGAGCAGCGAACTGGGGACGACGAGCTTGGCGAAGACGCTTACACCACTATGAATTGAATTTCGGACAGTCTTAACTTCGAAACTGTTCTGGTTTCTAAATCAACAAATAAGACTTTATTTAAGACTTGATGAAATTCACACAAAGTGATTGAGGATTTGGGATTTTGCTCTAGTTTTCTGGGTTTTTCAGAATGGTTCACGGTTGCCTTCTCTCAGATTTTTAAGGGTTTTCGAGGATGACTCCCGCTCCTGCTAGCTTTTCTATGGGGATTTTCCGATTATTGCCGACCGTTCCCCCTCGAACAGAGGAGAAGGGATTATATAGGTAGAAATCATGGTTCGAAATGGGGGAAATCAGATGGGATTTGAATTCGAATTTAGGTGCGCCGATTGCTCCTTGATTTACAAACTTTTGAAGAAAACGAGATGGAAAACATGGATTGTGGGACAATAACATTGAAGATAGGGAGAATTGCGGTGGACGGTCGGATTTTCCGTTGGTTTCGGGATTTTTGGTCTGGGAAAGGAAGGGTAAAGGGATTGGGCTGGGAGCATGCAGGAGAAATAAGAAGAAGGAGAAAGAAGAGGGGAATTGGGGGCGTGTGTACCACACGCGCCCGGATTTAACTAACTTTTGTTATTTTAGGATTTAAATTAAAAAGATGATCTAAAAAATACATATTTTTGAAGATAATTATTGACGACTGATTTATAAAAAGGCCGGACAAAATTGGGTGTCAATACTCTTCACGCATCTATGCAGAACAACATGCAGGTGTTTTAAGCAATCCTCAAATGAGTCTCCCACCACACTAAAGTCATCCATACAGACTTCAATAGTATCTTCCACCATATTTGAGAAGATAAACATCATGCATATCTAGAATGTTGCTAGGGCGTTACACAGCACGAATGGTATCTTCTTGAATGTGAAAGTGCCATAGAGGCATGCGCATGCCATCTTCTCTTGGTCTTATGGAGCATTGGTGATCTGACTATAGCCTGAATACCCATCAAAAAAGCAGTACCAGCCCTTTGTAGCTAGTCGATCTAACATCTAATCCATGAATAACATAGAAATGTGATCCTTTTCTATCGAAGCACTGAGCTTTCTGTAATCTGTACATACCCTCCATCCTGAGACTGGCTACTTCGGGATCAACTCATTATTTGCATTAGTTGCCGCCATAATACTTTCTTTCTTTAGGATGTGCTGCACCAGACTTCTCATTCACAATTAATGATAGGATGGATTACTCCTGCATCCAACTAACTGATGATCTCTTTGCGCACAACTTCTTGCATTGGAGGGTTGAGGTCCTTTGGTGCTCAATGCTCAGCTTATAGTCCTTGACGAACTATATTTGTGTGTACATACCCCAGGGGGGATACCAATGATGTCTGTAATCGTCCATCCAATGGCCTTCTTGAATTATTTGAGCACCATTACAAGGGAATCGGCTTTCTCATCATTCAAATCAATAGCTACTATGACCGACAGAGTGTTGTTGGCTGCCAAAAATGCATACCCCAAATGTGTGCTGGAAGGGCCTTAATTTCTAACGTAGCTGGTCCTTCTATGGAGGGCTTTGTGGGTGGTGATTCCCAATTCTACAAATATAGCTCTAGCTTGGTTTGGAACCTAAGACCATAAGACACCCCTAGAGCATTCATTGTCTCTTCATAGTCTGGGATACCATCACTATGGAAGTTCATCACCACTTCCTCTAACAAGTTAACACCCAATCTTACTTCAAGAGGTACCTCTGATTTAGCTTCATCAACAACCTTAATAACAAAAACCACTATCACATCCTTATTTTTCCTTGCTTGCTGACAAATGTTGAACATGACCTTATCTTTCCCAAATCTAAACTTGAGTTGGTCCTTCTTTGTATTCTACAAGGTGCGTCCAGTGGATAAGAAGGGCCTTCCCAAGATATAAGGACTTCAAAATTGACCTTACAATCAAGAGTCACAAGGTCTGCAGGGAATACGAACTTCTCAACTTTTATCAACACATTATATAGTATCCCTACAGGCTTTTTCACCATGTGATTTGCCATCAACAACCGCATAGTAGTTGGAGTAGGGGCTCCCAATCCAAGATTCTTGTAGACCACAAGAGGCATCAAATTTATGTTAGCACCTAGATCACATAGTTCCCTTGCGAACTCCATATCTCCAATGGTGCAGGGTATGGTGAAAGTAGTCAGATCTTCTCTCTTCTGAACCAACGAGCTTGTGGCGATAGCACATGCAATATTGAAGCTCTTGCGAGAGCTTCGGACTCACAGTGTGCTTTTCAATAACCAACTCTTCATGTACTTAGCATACCCTGGTGTCTTCTATAATGCCTCAACTAGAGGGATATTGATGCAAAGTTGTGTTAGCATAGAGAGAAAGTGGTTGAACGTGCCTTCCTCCTCCATCTTTTTGATTCTCTGAGGGAAGGGAGGAGAAGGCCTAGGAATGGGCTTCAACCTCTATGGCGCATAAGTAGCTTTACTCACACCATCCTTGCCATGATCATCTTCTTCATTTGCATCCTTTGCCACAACCGTCTCCTTTCGAACATCTTCTACATCAACTGGCATGGGAGGATCAATAGTACTCTAGCTACCTTGAGTAGTGACCACCATACACTGACCTTCTTTTATAGGATTTTGCACTATATTTCTTCGTAGTGTACCCCTTTCATACTGATTAAGCTGAGTCGACACATAAACAAACTATTATTCCAACTATTTGATAGCCACAGAGTGAGACTCTATTTTCTAATTAATACTTGAAATCTCCAATTTCATTCCCCTTAGAGTCTCATCCTGCATCTCAGCCTTTTTCAACAGGCGATCAAATATCTCCTCAATTCTGGAACTGCTTGCACCTGTGACGTGGGTATGTGGTGGCACAGAAGGACCATTTCTGAAGCCTTCTCTGCTACCCCAATCTACATTTGGACCCCTATTCTTGTCATAATAACCTCCAAGGTTGTCCTTGTAAGCTCTATCCTACCAAAGTTCCAACCTAGTTTCCTTGACCTCGACGTCAATAGTCCTGTTTGGACCCTTGGCATTAGTCCGGAAACTGCCCCTCTAACCAACCACACAACAAACATCCTCATTATAGTATGCCTCCTCATACATGGGTGCATATGGAGGTTGATGAACCACTGCATTCAAGCTCTCTTGGCTCTGCTTCATTATCACCTCCATACCTGTGTGAATCTGAGCAAGTTGCTGCGTGACTTCTCTATTAGTTCTGGCTTTCTCTTGACCCACACTAATAGCACATGAACTCTTTGTGGAAGCTCCTCACTACCCCCATGCACAAATTGTCTTGACCACTCTTTCAATCCACTCTATAATCCTTGCAAATGGTTGATCCAGAAACATTCTTCCCCATGATAGTATCAACACAAATCTAATTATTCTCATCAAGGGCATGATAGAAAATCTCCATCAAGGCATCATCAACTATCTTGTGGTCAAGGACTGACATTTTGTGAACCACTCCTAAGCAGTGCTTATTGAATCACTCGAAAGTTGCTCGAAGTTGTTGATTTGGTCCTTCAACATGAGCTTCTTTGATATAGGAAGTACATCTTGAAAATGGCCTTCTGAAGGTCTGCCCAACTTGTGATTGAAGTCTGTGGGAGCTTAGATAGCCATAATGCAACATTTCCTGTGAGAAACAACGGGAAGATACGAAGTCCCACAATATCTATTGACAGATCATATGTTCCCATCACACTCTTACAAAGAAATGCTACATCATGTAGGTGTCTATGAGGATCCTCTGATTGTAAGCTTGCAAATAGCCCATGATTTTGCAGCACCAATCGAGACTGTGAACTTTGTGTCTGCCAGTAGTGGTGGCAACATAATAGCTCTAGTCACCTCTATAGCTGTAGGATTCAACTTGTACTGATTCTATTAGTAAGCATTGGCGTTGAAATCTTGAGGCTATGGAATGTCCTCCAAAGGATGTGGGTTCTCATTCTCAACATCCTCGTTATTATTCCTTGTTAGAGCTGTATTGGCGGTGATGTTGGCATTGTCTTAGGCCATTCTTCTTAATGTTCTGTGGACCTCTGGATCATATGGAGTTAAGGGATTTCCTTAATTCTGAGTGTTCGACATACACTACACCTACACACTGAAAAGAAATTAAAACAACAAAAAAAAGTTAAAAAAGGAAACTAAGGTTTAACACTCAAATTACAAATGAATTCACTAAGTCTAGTCGTATTTCCCGTCAACGGCGCAAAAATATTGATGTCAAGATATAGAACCTCCTTTTCAGAGGATAAAGAGGTTTCTATCAAGAAATAGAACCTAAGCAAGGTTAGGGTCGCTCCCATAGGGAATACGTTGACTTAAGAGGATTCACTAATTTCCAATCTAAGTAATTAACCAACTTAATTCCCCAAGGGAGGCGGCTTTGCAATAATCAATGAGAAAATATAACTAACTAACTATTACAAGAGAGAAGTCAATAATGGAGAGAAACTAGGGTATTGTGTTCCCCATGATTCCCCAAATCAGTATCACCAGATAAACTAATTCTTTTCTAGTGTATAGTATGCAGGGCGGTAATCTAAGTTCACTAAGCCCTTTTAGTCAAAGGTTAGAGGTGAATTTCACTATATGACTTAGCCCATCTCCATAGTTTGCATTACTAACAATTACCTATTAGTCCCAGTACAACTTCTCCTTGACCCAGTTCGGTTGATTAGACGAGAACACATCAATAGAATCCTGTTAATTAATCTCTTTTCCTATTCATTACTAGCTTGGTCCAGTCAGTAAAAGTAGGTAGGTTCTAATGTTAGCCACCACAAGAAAATATGCAAAATGAAGAGAGTTAATTAATACATTCATATACACCTTCAAAGAATTGTGAATTATCCAGTTTTACTTTGTTAGTTTTTCATAGTTCTCACACCCTAGTGGTGGATTTAGCTACTCATGCTATATGTAAATGCAATGATTATGAATTGAGAAGACATAATTAAATGCTTACACTATAGATTTAAGAGCAAGCAATCAAACTTTAATGAAAATCACAAGATTTAAGATCAAATTAAACCACAAGTGTTTTCAAAGACTCTTTTACAAGTTTCTCTTTCAAAATATTGAGTTCTCTAAATACTAGATGAAAACTTATGAAAAATAACTATAGTAATTAAATTAAAATCCTAAACAAAAGAGGAGAACTAGTCGATATGCCATGCGAAATGTACTTTACGACCCCTACTAAAGTTTACTGCCCGTAATTAGGGTCTCATACTAAGATGCTAAAATTCTGGAATTCAACTCTACAACACCCCTTTATGACTCATAAAGCAGTTTATGACCTGTAAAATGGGTTTCGTCTAAAGATATTCCTGCAAGTCCACTTCTCTGATCCTTAGGGCACGAATCCTCTCTATGACTCTTAAACTCATCTACTGCTCGTCTGCATGTTCATAGAATAATCTTCAGAAATTAGTCCCTCACTAGAAATTTTCATGAAACCTCCCACAACACATAAAATGCTCTACGACCCTTAGAGGTTCTCATATAATAGCAAAACTGCAACTACTTCTGTAACTTTCCACAAAATCATGGCCAACCTATAAATCCTGTAAACATAAACACAAAAACACATAAAACCCATTATCATTGCATTAAGTACACATAAAATTACAAGTTTTAAGCATCAAAAGTGTTGTATTTTTGTAGCACATCAAATGGATAGATATTCCCACCTTAAGAAAGATAATTTGAAGATGTTCTAATGGTGAAAAAGAATGAATATACATTTATGGTGAAAAGGATGGATACACATTTCCACCATAAGAAAGATGATCGAAGATGTTCTTATGGTGAAAAGGAATGGATGCACATTTCCACCTTAAGAAAGACAATTTGATTATGTTCTTATAATAAAATGGAATGGCGATACATTCCCCTCTTAAGAAAGATAATTTGATGATATTCTTGTGGTAAAAAGGGATGTGTCATGATCCAAGTCTAGAGCCTAGACGTGACTGGCGAATGAGGAACTTGAAGGAATCCAAAACAAGCTTCTTAGTATATCATAAACATATCCTTGGTTGCGGAAGCAAGACAAAACAACATACAAAACATAAATAAGGGAAAGAGAGAAAAGAGAGAGTAATACTTAAATATCATAGATGAGTCAAAGCTCAAGCAAAATACGCAACTTATCCAATAACACCTCTAGACATAGATACATAGCAAGGACCAAGAGAAGCAATCGGGCTCACCCTCATAGTCAGAGTAGCAACATAGAAGAGAGTACCAATACATAGCATAATAAACATAGACTAACTTCCCCAGAATGGAGGACTTACTAACTAGCTTGAGACACAATTGTACTAGCCATGTGGAGGAGGAGGATGGACAAATGGAGCTCCTATTCATACATGGTGATATTATGTAGACATATAGTATGTGTTAGTCCATTTGAATGTACTAAGTTTGTAGGATGCAATGCAACAAGAGATAGACATCACAGGCAAAATGGAAAATCATAATCAATGAATTGCATACTAACAAAATGATATGTATGAATGATACTTGAAGTAAAACATGCTCATATAGAACATATTATGTAGATAAGAAGATATCATCATCATATACCAAGAAATTAGTACTCAGAATCCAAGGCTTAACACCCTGTTGGTAGTGGTCGAGGTACTAACCCCTCAACAAGGTTAATGGACTGAACACCCTCCACAAAAGTAGTCAAGATACCAACTCCTCAATACGGTTAATGGATTTAACACCCTCCATCAAAGTTGTCAAGATACCAACCCCCCAACAAGGTTAATGGACTTAACACCCTCTATCAAGGTGGTCAACGCACCAACCCCCCAACAAGGTTAATGGACTTAACACCCTCCGTCAAAGTGGTCAAGGTACCAGCCCTCCAACAAGGTTATGGTCATCATATAGCACTATAGAAGCTTATTATGAACTTAGAACATTTACAATATATTTTCATCATCAGAAAGTCATATTTCCCATATGTCAAGCATTAGGCCTTTAACAACTCAAGAATCATAAACTAGACATTTTATCAAACACTTGGTGGGTGTGTAGTGTTAGTGTGAAAACCTTGCAACTCAAGAGTGAAATCAAGCAAGAAAATCCAATGTAAAACTATCAATCAGTATTTGGTAACACCTTCAAGAAATATACATCAAAACCCTTCATCAAATCTCATATTATATCTTAGATTCATAGCTCAAAACATGCTAAAACAACCACAATTTCATAAACCCCAACATAGTGTGCAGTAAATTTCATAATAAGTATGACCCATTTGTAAATCAACATTAAATCATGCAATTTAAGTAAAAGGAAGCTTGGGCATCATAGGTGAATGGAAACCATGAAAGAAACCCACATACCTAAGCTTTTGGAGAAGCCTTGAAGAAGATTTGAGATGGAGACTTGAAGCTTAGTTCAACTCCTTAGGATCCGGAGAGGGTTTTGGCACTTGAATCTTGAGAGAAATATAAGACTAAGTGTTGAGTGAGTATTGGGAAATCTCTTGGGTGATATGAGTGAAAAACATGTGTCACAACCTAAGCCTAGGGCTCAGATGTGACATAGTGAATGGGAAACCCGAAGGAACCCCAAAAAAGCCTCTTAACTTGCCATTATACATCATTGGTTGTGGAAGCATATACAAGAAATAAGAGTAAGGATAAGGGGAAAAGGAGCGAAGGGATAGCTTGAAAAACATCATCAAGAGATAAAGAGCCAAAGCTTATATCGAAGACATATAACTTGTCCAATAAACACCTCTAAATACATAGATAAGAGCACGGGCCAAGACAAGGTAACCGGGCTCACCCTCATTGTCAAAATAGAACATAAATAGAGTGTCTCAATACAAAGTAAGGAAAAACATAGACCAAGGTCCCCGAAATGGAGGATCACCAACTAGCTTGAGTAGCACCGACTAGACATGTGGAGGAGGAGGATGATCAACTTGGGCTCTGATTCCAACATGGTGACATTATGTAGGAAAGAGTATGCATTAGTACATTTGAATATACTAAGTATGTAGGATGAAATGCAATAAGAGATAGGCATCTTACTAAAAATGCATAATTATAGGCAACAAACATAATATACAATATGGCATATAGGATCAATGCATAGGTAAAACATGCTTAAGTAACTCATGCTCATATAGGATATCATTAGTGAAGAATAGACCAACTAGATTTCCAAAGTATAAATCCCATGGTCGATTGATGATGATCTCATCCTGGCGTTGTGGTACAAACACCTCACATGGTTATGATAATAACACCTTATCACGCTAGTGGTGAAGTACAATCCCCTCATATGGTTCGTTAAGTATAAACACCTACCTAGGTTGATGAGTGCGAACCTCCACCTCGATTGATGAGTACAAACCCCCAGCTCAGTTGTCCATATTCTTAGTCCCCCGGAGTGGGCATGGTCTGATAAAACACTTTATATAGAATATGTTATACAAATAGGCTATTTTCATCATTGTAACATCATTCAAGTCATATCTCATGCTTTGGACCTCCAATTCCTCAAGAAACCCTAGGCGGACATTTTATCAAACACTTGGAGGAGGGGGGGTGTAACGGGGGTAAAAGACCATGCAATTTAGAGATGAAATAATGCAAGAAAATCTATATAAAACCATCAATCAACACCTTGCAACACCCCAAAGACATTCACACCAAAACCCTTAATCAAATCTAACATTAGATCCAAGATTTAGAGCTCAAAATATGCAAAAATAACCATACTTTCATGAACACAAATCACTATAAAGTAAATTTTTCAATATACAAGACCTACATATTAAAATCTACTTTAAATCATGCAATATTAGTAAAAAGAACGCTTAGGCACCATGGGTGAAAGGACACAATTGTTAAACACCACATACCTTAGCTTTGGAAACATTCTTGGTGAAGATTGAAAATGGAGGCTTGAATCTTGAAGAAAATCCTTAGTTCTGGATGAGGGTTTTGAGTCTTCAATTTTGGAGTGAAAATATAACTAAGTGTTTTGGGGAGTATTGGGAAATGTTTAGAATGATATTTGGGTGAAAATTGGCCAAGTATAGATAAAACCACATTTGGAAAAACTTTGTCCCAACACTTCGAATATTTTGGACAAACTCAAAAAAAATGCCCATTTTGTACAGAGGCGCATCATGGAAGCGATGTGAATTCCTCTATGGAAATTGTGTTCATGAAATTTTGTAATTACCAAATCTTTGCTCTTAAATTGGGATTAGACCCTCCTCCTAGTAATTTGGACCCCCGGAACAAGAATCCGAATTCAAATTTTCAAAATAACGAATGGATTTTGAGATATATGAAAATTAAATTTTCAGGCATTCCGAGGCACATTTTCGGGCACTTTTTGGGGTCATTACAATATCTCCCCCTTGGGAACATTCGTCCCCAAATGTAAAAGAGAGATACAAGACAAAAGTGATTATGAACAAGTCAGCCCCAACAAGAATGCAATGAAACATGTAAAACACCATTTTCAAATTCTCAACATAAGTGTAAAATCATCATAAGTTTACCAACTTTAATATGAATGCATATGAATGACACAGTGGCTGAAATATAAGACTTGAAATCACATAGGGGACATAGGATTAGTACCTTAGGCTTGAGTGGAGTGGAAAAGATAAGGACACCACATTAGCGTGTCCACTTCAGCCTCCCATGTAGCACTTTCAACTTGGTTCCTCCAAAGGACCTTAACGGATGCCACCTCTTTGTTCCTTAATCTCTTTACTTGCCTATCTAAGATCTGAACCAGAACCTCCTCATAAGTCATGTTATCATCAACAACACCCACAACACCAAGAGGCACTATTTCATTAGGATTCCCAACATATTTTCTCAAAATAGAGACATGGAACAACGGGTTAACCAAATTCATTTCACTAGGCAACTTCAACTCATAAGCTACCTTGCCAACCCTCTTTATCACCTCATAAGGGAAAACATATCTTGGACTCAACTTCCCCTCTTTACCAAAATGGACCAAACCTTTCATTGGAGAAACCTTCAAATAGACCCAATCACCCACTTGGAATTCTAGGTCTCTTCTTCTCATATCGGCATAGGATTTTTGACGACTTTGGGCTGTTCTCAACCTTTCCCTAATCATTCTAACCTTATCAAGAGCCTCCATAACCAGATCCAGTCCCAACAAAGCCTCATCTCCAACATAAAACCAACCCTTCGGTGATCTACAATGTCTTCCAAAAAATGCCTCAAAAGGAGTCATATCGATGCTAGAGTGATAGCTATTGTTGTAGGCAAACTCAACCAAAGGAAGATGATCATTCCAACTACCTTTAAGCTCCAAGACACAATCCCTAAGCATATACTCAAGCTTTTGAATAGTTCTTTCGACAGTGTCATCCGTTTGACGGTGGAATGTCGTACTAAGGTGAACTTTTGTACGAAGTCCCCGTTGAAAAGACCTCCAAAAGTGTAAAGTGAATTGTACACCACGATCCAATATGATGGATAAAGGAACAGCATGTAACCTCACTAACTTATGGATGTGCAACCTTGCATACTGTTCAGCCCATATGTAGTCTTAACCGATAGAAAGTGAGCTAATTTTGTCATCCTTTCAACCACCACCCATATGAAATCAAAACATTTTCTAGTCTTTGGAAACCCTACCACAAAATCCATATTAATCACTTCCCACTTCCAAGTAGGAATCTCTATGTCTTAGGTTAGGCCACCCGGCCTTTGATGTTCGCCTTTGAGTTGTTGACAACTATGGCAACTGAAAATAAATGTGGCAAGATCCCTCTTCATGCCTCCCCACCAATACACATCCCTCAAGTATCTATACATTTTGGTGGAACCAGGGTGGATAGAAAAGAAGAATTTTGGGCCTCATCAATGATCTTCTCCCTCAAACCATCAACACAAGGCACATACAACCTACCTTGGTATCTAAGGGCCTTATCTCCTCCTTGGGAGAAAACCTCCACTTTGCCCTCTTTTACCAAGGCCTTCAATTCAAGAAGGAGGAGTCAAGATCTTGTTTTGCTATAACTTCATCAACCAAAGAAGATTTAGAACCATCAACAACAACAATATCATTACCCACATCTTCCAACCTCACCCCCAATCTAGTCAATGTATGCACCTCCCTAGTCATCTCCCTATCAGAACCATCCAAATGCGCTAAGCTACCCACAAACACTCGACTCAAACCATCGGCCATGACATTTGCCTTACCCGGATGGTAATGTACCCTCATGTCATAGTCCTTAAGAAGTTCTAGCCACCTTCTTTCTCTCAAGTTGAGATCTTTTTGAGTGAAGACATATTGGAGGCTCTTATGATCAATGAAGACATCAACATGCAGCCCATACAAATAATGATGTCAAATCTATAATGCAAACACCACGACGGCCAATTCAAGATCATCAGTAGGTTAGTTTTTTTGATGCACTTTGAGTTTCCTAAAAGCATAGTCTATGACCTTACAATTTTGTATTAGAAGATAACCCAAAGCAACTCTATATGCATCACAATACACAACAAAACCCTCAAGCCTATCCGATTCTGACAACATAAGAGCGGACACTAGTCTATCTTTCAATGTTTGGAAGCTTCTCTGATAATCATTGGTCCATACAAATAACCTTATTTTGAGTCAATTTTGTTATAGGGGAAGCAATGGAAGAGAACCCATTCACAAACATTCTATAGTAACCCGAAAGGCCCAAGAAACTTCTAATATTCGACTGGTTCAATGGTCTAGGCCAATTCCAATCACATCAGTTTTCTTAGGATCCATTTTTGTATCATCCCCGACACCACATGACCTATTAATGCAATATCCTTCAACCAAAATTCCCACTTTTCATACGTAGCATAATACCTCTCCTCCCTCAATCTCTGCAACACAACCCTCAAATGGCCCATATGTTCCTCCCCGCTATGTGAACAGATCAAAATATCATCAATGAAGACCACAACAAAGGAATCAAGTTAGGGTTTGAAGACCCTATTCATTAGGTCTATGAAGATGGTCGGTACACTAGTAATCCCATAGGACATCACCAAAACTTCATAGTGCCCATATCTAGTCCGGAAGGTTGTCTTGGGAATATCATACTCCCTCACCCTGACCTGGTGATACCCGGACCGATGATAAATCTTAGAGAAAAAGCTAGCCCCTTGCAATTGGTCAAACAAGTCATCCATTCTTAGAAGAGCATATCTACTCCTCATAGTGACCCTATTGAGTTGCCGGCAGTCAATGCACATTCTTAGTGACCTATCTTTCTTCTTTACAAAATACACCATTGCACCCAAAGGTGATTGGCTAGGTCTAATAAATCCCTTTGCCAACAAATCATTCAATGCTTCTTTAACTCCTTCAACTCCGTCGGGGTCATATGGTAAGGAGGAATGGAGATAGGTTGAGCATAGAGAAGTAGATCTATGCCAAAATCAATCTCCCTTTGGGAGGAACACCGAGAAGGTCTTTTGGGAAGACATCAAGAAACTCATTTACAACTGGGACTGACTCAATGGAAGGGACTTTGGACTTCACATCTTTAAACCGCACAAGATGATACAAAAACCCCTTAGAGATCAACCTATGAGATTTAATTCAAGAGATAAACCTACCCTTTACCACCACATATGACTTTACAACTCAAGAACGGGTTCATTTGGAAATTGAAACTTGACCCTATGGGTTCTACAATCAATAGAAGCGTAGTATGCGTGCAACAAATGCATCCCAAAAATAATATCAAAATCAACTGTATCTAATTCATCAAGATCACAAAATAAGATTTTATGCAAGATGCAAACTAGAGAATTTGTATAAACCCTCCTAGAAACAACAGATGCACCAATAGGGGTAAATACCTCATATGACTCATGCTACAACTCCGACTCAACATAGAACTTTTTAGCAACAAAGTGGGTAACAAAGGAAGGGGTAGCACCCAGATCAATCAAGGAATATACATCAAGATCAAAGATTTTCAACATACCAGTAACAACATCTGAGACCTCACCAACTCTTGCCTCCCATGTAGAGCATAATATCAGTTGTGCCTCTAGTCACCACCTTAAGGACCACCTCTACCTAATGGAACTGCATTTGCACCCCGGACTTTGCCATGGTTTCTTTGACAATCTTCCTTCTTGTGACCAAGCTCCTCACAACCAAAGCATGCATTAGAATCTTTCAAACATGGGCCTCTATGATTCCTACCAAAACTAGGACACACATCAATAGGAGCTACACCACCAACACCTTGTGGCCTAGGGAAGTCATTGGCAAACCCACTATTAGTAGCATGAGATGGCCATTGGCCTTGACGAAATCTAGCACTCTTTTGGAACTTGCCATCAAAATGGGCTCTCTTGGCCTCATGGCCCCTCTATTTTCTCAATTTTTCTTCTTCCATTTGATCGACATATGTCATCAACTGAGACAAGTCAAAGTCACCAATAAGCAATGTGGATTGACATTCTTCACTCACCAAGTCGGAGGCCCCCATCACAAATTTATTCATCCTTGATCGAGGATTGGCCGCCAAATGAGGAGCATTCTTTGAAAGTCGATTAAATTTGAGGGCATTCTCCCTTATACTCATAGCACCTTACTTCAAGTTCATAAACTCTACTAACGTTTCTTTCCTAAACTCAAGATGGAAAAACTGATTAAGGAAAGCTAATTTGAATTCTTCCCAAAGCACCACATAACCATTCCCCTTCTCACCCTTCTATTGCTCATACCAAATTTGGGCTACCCCTTTGATTTAGTATGCCACTAACTCCGCCTTTCATTTGGTACAACACCCATGATGTTCAAGATTTTGTTGACCTCATCAATCAACTCTTATGGATCTTCATCTAACTTTAACCCATGTCTAACCAGAGGATTTCTCCTCATGAAATCTCTTACCCTAGCTCCAGGAGTAGTAACATGAGGTGCTTGGGCCTTTTGTTGAACTTGGTTGGCCACCACTTGGGCAA
Organism: Solanum ossicruentum; assembly: GCA_025774065.1. Lineage (NCBI taxonomy): Eukaryota > Viridiplantae > Streptophyta > Magnoliopsida > Solanales > Solanaceae > Solanum > Solanum ossicruentum. Next base: position 6,500 of record JAOTQR010130263.1, on the reverse strand, counting down.
GAATAATAAGAGCATCCCGGAGCTCACCATTGGTAGGTTGCTCCTCGGAAGTTTGGGCTTGTCTTACTCTAGTGTTTGGCACGATCTAGCGTAGAAAAGAACAATTACTGGGGGGGAAAACTTACCACAAATCTATAGCATGACTTAGAACATGAAGAAGGAAATCATTTCCTAAAACACCTCATAGCCTCCTATTCATAATCATGGTGCGCTTCACAACCATGAATAGGACTCTAATTGAAGAGGTGTGTTAGACTCCGAGGATCTATCAACCTAGTTATCTGATACCAAGTCTGTCACAACCCAAGCCTAGGTCCTAGACGTTACATGGCTAATGGGGAACCTGAAGGAACACCAAACAAGTCTCTTAACTTTCCATTACACGTCATAGGTCATGAAAGCATTATAAGACATATGGGTAAGGATAATGGGGAAAGGGGCTAAGGGATAGCTTGAAAAACATCATCATCAAGAAACAAAGAGTAAAACTTCATATCATAGATACATAATATATCCAACAAACACCACTGAATACATAGATAAGAGTGGGGGACAAGGCAAGGTAACTAGGCTCACCTTCATAGTCAAAATAAAACATAAAGTAAAGTGTATCAATACAAAGTAAGGAAAAATAAAGGCCAAGGTCTCCGAAATGGATGACTCACAAACTACCTTGAGTAGCACCGACTAGCCACTTGGAGGAGGAAGATGATCAACTTGGGCTCCGGTTCGTACATGGTGATATCATGTAGGCAAGAGTATGCATTAGTACGTTTGAATATACTAAGTATGTAGGATGCAATACATCAACAGATTATATCATAATCAAAGTGCATAACAATAAGCAACATGCATAATATAACACTATGGCATATGTATGATCAATGCATAAGTAAAACATGATTAAGTAACTCATGCTCATATAGGATATCATTAGTGAAGAATAGACCAACTATATTTCCAAAGGATAAACCCCTTGGTCGGTTAATGATGATCTCACCCCATAACCCTTGTGGTGTGGTAGAAACCAGTCACATGGTTGATGATAATCACACTTTATCACCCTAGTGGCGAAGTATAAACCCCTGATATGGTTTGATGAGTACAAACCCCCACCTCGGTTGATGAGTACAAATCCCCACCTCGGTTGATGAGTACAAACCACCATCTCGATTGTCTGGATTCTTAGTCCCCCAGAGTGGGCATGGTATAATGCAACACTTTGTATAAAATATATCATATACATATGGATTTTTCATCATCATAACTTCTTTCAGGTCATATCTCATACTTTGGACAATCAATTCCTCAAGAAACCCAAGATGGATATTTTATCAAACACTTGGGAGGGTGTAATAGGGGTAAAAGACCATGCAATTTAGAGATGAAATTGTGTAAGAAAATATATTATAAGAACATCTATCAATACCTTGTAACACCCCAAAGACATTCGCTTAAAAACCCCTCATCAAATCCAACATTAGATCCAAGATTTAGAGCTCAAAACATGCTAAAAGAACCATACTTTCATAAACTCAAATCACTGTGAAGTAACTTTCTTAATATACAAGACCCACATGTAAAAATCTACTTTAAATCATGCATTATTAGTAAAAAGAAGGGTTAGGCACCATGGGTGAAAGGACCCAGTGGTTCAACATCACATACCTTAGATTTGGAGAAGTTCTTGGTGAAGATTGAAGATGGAGGCTTGATGCTTGAAGAAAATCCTTAATTTCGGATGACAGTTTTGAGTCTTTAATTTTGAAGTGAAAATATAGCTAAGTTTTTTTGGGAGTACTGCTAAATGTTTAAGATGATATAAGGGTGAAATTTGGCTAAATATAGATAAAAACACATTTGGGAAAACTTGGGCCCAACACTTTTAGAATATTTTAGACGAACTAAAAAAAAATACACAAATTAACACCATTGTGCGTCGCGGAGAGGACACACACTACTCTCTGGAAATTTCACTTTTTGAAAATTGATTTCTAAAGAGCAGTGCATGTCCTCTCCACGACCCTCACTTGTGTAAATTTGTGAGTGCTTTTTTTTAGTTCATCCAAATTTTTCTAAGTGTTGTGCCCAAGTTCTCCCAAACGTGTTTTTACTTATACTTAGCAAAATATCACCCTCATATCCCCCAAAATATTTTTGAACACTCATTAAAATACTTAGTCATATTTTCACTCCAAAATTCAAGACTCAAAAACCTCATCCGCAACTAAGGATTCTCTTCAAGCTTCAAGCATCTATCTTCTATCTTTACCAAGAACTTCTCCAAAGCTAAGGTATGTGGTGTTGAACCATTAGGTTCTTCCACCCATGGTGCCTAAGCCTCCTTTTCACAAATATTGCATGATTTATAGTTGATTTTACATGTGGGTCTTGTATACGTAGAAATTTACTGTACAATGATTTTAATTCATGAAAGTGTGGTTGTTTTAGCATGTTTAGAGCTCTAAATCTTAGATCTAATGTTGGAATTGATGAGGAGTTTTGATATGAATGTCTTGGGTGTGTTTTAAGGTGTTGATTGATGGTTTCATTATAGATTTTCTTGAATAATTTCATCTCTAATTGCATGGTCTTTTACCCTCATTACACCCCCCCAATTGTTTGATAAAATGTCCGACTAAGGTTTCCTGTGGAATTGAAGGTCCAAAGAATGAGATATGATATAAATGATTTTCTAATGATGAACTGAGCTTATGTACATGATGAATTCTCTATGAAGTGTTGTAGTAGACCATTCCTCATCTGGGAACCTAATTGAGGGGTCAATATCTCAACCACTAAGGTGATGGGTGCTATCTGCACTAATCTAGTTGAGGGTTTAATATCTCAACCACTAGGGTGATGGGTGCTATCACCACTAACATAGTTGAGGGGTTAATATATGAACCACTAGGGTGATGAATGCTATCATGACTAACCTTGATGAGGGGTTAATACCTCACACAATAGGGTGATGGGTGCTATTATTACTAAACGTGATCAAGGGTTTGTACTTCACCCACTAGGGTGGTGGGTGCTATCATCACTAACCTACCAAGGGATTTATACTTTGGAAATGTGGCTTGGTCTATTCCTCACATATGATATCTTATATGAGTATGAGTTTTTTAAGCATGTTTTACTCCAGCATTGATAATACAGGCCATCTTACTATAATATGCCTATTGCCTGATGTTATGCATTTTGATCATGATGTCTATTTCTCGTTGTATTGCATCCTACATACTTAGTACATTCAAACGTACTAACATATATTCATGCCTATATGATATCACTGTATAGGAACTGGAGCCCAAGTTGATCATCCTCCTTCTCCACATGGCTAGTCGGTGTTATTTCAAGCTAGTTGTTGAGTCCTCCATTTCGGGGACATTGGTCTATGTTATCTTCTTCCCTTTTATTGAGACAATCTATTTTATGTTCTATTTTGACTATGAGGGTGAGGCTGGTTACTTTGTGACGGCCCTCGCTCTATGTAATTGGATGTGTTTGTTGGACAAGTTATGTATCTATGGTATGTGCTATAACTCCTCGGACCTTATTGATGATGTTTTGCAAGCTATCCCTTATCCCCTTTTCCTTTAATCATATTTTGTGCCTTTTACATGCTTCTGCGACCAATGATGTATAATGATAAGTTGAGAGGCTTCATTGGGGTTCCTTCGGGTTTCCCATTTATCGTGTCATGTCTAGACCCTAGGCCGTGGTCATGATAGCAACCCACATACCTATGCTTTTGGAGAAGCCTTGAATCTTGGTTGAATTCCTTATGATCCAGAGAGGGTTTTGGCACTTGAATCTTGAGAGAAATATAAGACTAAGTGTTTGAGTAAGTATAGGGAAATTTCTTGGGTGATATGAAGGAAAAATATGTATATGTATAGGCATTTTCTCGTGTGGGAAGGCTTAGGACCAAGACTTAAAAGTCTTGTACTAAAACAAAATCACTCGCAGAAAAATAAGCTAGTGCCATCGCGCCAAGAATGCATAGTAACCATTGGAAATTGCAACTTCGAAATTCAAAATTGTGAATCGTTCGCTCTGAAATTGAGGTTAGAACCTTTTCCCACTAAATTTGACTCCCTGAACAAGAATATGGAATCGGATTTTTGAACTCACACACAAATTTTGAGATATATGGAAATTACGACATCGGGCATTTCCAAGGCACATTTTCGGGAACTTTTTGGGGTCGTTGCAGAATGGATATGCATTCTAACCATAAGAAGAATGATTTGAAAACATTCTTATGGTGAAAAGGAATAGATACATACTCCCACCTTAATAGAGAAAATTTGAGAGATATTCTTATGGTGAAAAGGAATACATTCGCATTACCACCTTAAGAGTGAAAATTTGAAGATATTCTTATAGTGAAAAGGAATATATATACGCATTTCTACTTTAAGAAATACAACTTAAAGATACTCTTATGGTGAAAGAGAATAAATATGTATTCCCACCTTAATAAAAACAATTTGAAGATGTTCTTATGATGAAAAGGTATGCATATGCAATTCCACCTTAAAAAGAATGATTTGACGATGTTCTTATTGTGAAAAAGAATGGATATGCATTCCCACTATAAAAAGGAAAATTGTAAGGAACTCTTATGGTGAAACAGAATTGATATGCATTCCCTCCCTAGGAGTGACAAAGAGCTTTTCTTGACAAGATTATATTTATATTTTTTTCTTGTCGTTTTATGCCTAAGTTTATCACTAATGACTTCTTCTATTCCTTGCCGCTAAAAAGGATGGTGATTTTCCGATAATACATTTCTTTTTGAACCAAACTAAGCATCTTGTAGTTGAAAATGAAGAAAGGGTGGAGCAAACCAAATTCTTAACTCAAACTCAAGTAAGTTGCCGATATGCAAGCTCATGGCCTCTTTGAAAAATCCATTCTGTATGATGAATTGGACTTCAGTGGGAACCTATATTTCCACAAAGCTGCTGAATTTATTATCTCTTCAATCACCAGATCATCATTATGCTAACATTGAAACTCTCCTTCTACACTTTGTTCATCAGTAATCCAAGGTAAGATTCACAGGGGAGACACTAGGAAACTTGAGGGAGAGCATTGTCATATCCCAAGATATTGGAAGTGGACTAAAGATGTTCTTCGTAGTAGTTAAGAAATCGTGGGTATGGCACAAATTTATGACACTATTTATGCATCACTTTTTAATTTGACCGTAATTCAAATATTTTATAAGCATTCTACGAGCCTTGGTGACCCAAAACAAACATACTTCTGACATCTTTCAAAGAATTATCCATTTTATGGGACTTACATATTCTTGGAGGCTTGCCAATTTTGGGTTCTCTTTATAGATGAAATGGAGCCTCAGGCTGAAAAGCATACAAGGTTTAATGAAAAGAAGATCACATACATTCCTCAAACTTGTGAACATTTATTTGTAACCTTTCATCATCTTTGAAATGCTAACTGTAAGGACCCGAGCTTCAGAAGGCTTTAATGATGCTTAAAAAGTGGTTTCAAATAGTTTTTGACAAAGATGACTTTTCTCGGATACCTCAATGAGATGTGAAAGGGTCCAAGAGCCATGGAGGTGGTCGTAGAGTGCCTTTAGTCATTTCCTAGACTATCTAGCCTTCCTGAACTATTCAAGACAAAGTGGCCCTCTATGGAGCCTTCCACAGCTCATGGACTAACACTGAAAGGGCTCGTGGGAGAAGGCCATTACCTTGTTGTGTGCTCCTTGCTTAAGGGTGCCACCACTAGCACTACCATGGTTCACAGACCTCACCACGAATTGTGGTGTGGTCTATAAAGGCACAATTGGGTTTTTCAGATGCTTCCATAGCTTGGAAAATCACTGTCATGACTCCAAATAGCGCTTCATGGGCCTGCTCATGGGGTGTGAAGGGTTTCATGAGCCATGAAACCCCTCATGAAGCTTCCAAATCCATTTTTAGTTTATTTTCATTAACAGATCTTTAGTAATTTCGTTCCCTTCTAATGCCTCTTTATACTTTTGATGCATACTTGGACCCCTAAATCAGCCTATACTCTACATCTAACACTCATTTCAAATTAAACACTTAGTCTATTCCATCAACTCATAAAACTTTCTCTCCAAGTTACTCTTTCAAGGGATTCAAGCTACGGTTCTTGTGGGCTTCCAAGATCAAGCTTAAATCACCTAAACGTTCTTTAGTCCATCAAGGTATGTGTGGTTTCATTTATGATTTTCTTTCAATCAAGAAGCCCGAACTCCATTTCATGAAATTTGTCAACTTTAAGCTATGATCCAATTATGAATTTTATGATAATGATTTGCTGTGCTTAAATTATGTTATGGGTTACCTTGAAATTATGAAATAATAGTGATTTACTTTTTATTATATTGATTTATATTATTTTCATGGGATTTAAGCTTACATATCCCCTTTAGGCTTATTTTCATGCATCGGTATTTTAACATATGATCCAAATGAAGTTTTCTTCAT
>JAOTQR010130243.1:0-22235 GCA_025774065.1 Solanum ossicruentum | reverse complement strand
TCCAGATTCAATAAGAGATTTCTACCTTACCCGTACATATTAAAATGTGCAAATTTTTCATTCAAAAAAGAATTTTTTATATGCTTCTTGGAATTTCACCATTCCAGATGTATAACTGGTTCACTTACCGAGAGGCCTTGTTCAACTTCATGTATTTTCTGCCTAATCATACTTGGTTTTTCAAGTACAACCCTGAGCTGTTGATGGTTCTATGATTGGTGGAAATTATTTGGAGGAAGAATGGAAATTCTCCCTCAACAGTTTCGGCAGAAATTTGAAGAATTCCAGATTCAGCAAGAGATTTCTACCTTACCCGTACATATTAAAATGTGCAAATTTTTCATTCAAAAAAGAATTTGTTATATTGCTTTTTGGAACTTTACCATTTCCAAAATTGACAAAATTAGGTATTTGTCCAAAGAAGTAAAGGTTAAAGTTTGTGTTCCAAAACCCAAAACTCAGTCATCTAGAAAAGGAAAAACACCAGCACAGTCCCCGTCATTCAAACAATCCAAGGCAGTGCTCAAGAAGAAGCTACAGCAAGCCCTTCTAGAAATAGAAGCCCAGGATGAAGTTTCCCTTCGGCAGCTCATAAAAGAAGCTACCTCTTCTGAAGAATCCAACAATGGAGACATGTTTTGTCCGAAAGGGATTGCATAGTCCTACCTTGCCGCCTATTACAAAATGGAATTCTGACCGTTGGAGAAAAGTGGAGGTTCAAAGAACCGAAATTACTTTTCCTCAAAGGACATTTTACTATTCCTAAAAGGAATCTAGTTCGGGTACTGTTCATTGCCAGCAAAGTTCCCCACATTGCAGAGAATCCAAGAAACTTTGATTTCTTTATTAGTGGGTATGCCCACTTTTGTCATGTGAGTGCTTACTTTATCACTACTTTCCAAAAGGAAAGAAAAACTGATAAGCACGCGTTTGTCCTATCCTAGAATAGGGTCCCCCAAGATGAGAAATCTTATGTTTTGCTTTTGTTGGTCAAATCTAGACCCTCCATATGTACAATCTAAGGCGCTCCCTTATCTCTTCAAAGTCTATATAAGACTCTCCCTTGTATTATTGAAGGCAGTTGAAACTTTCAAGCCGCAACACTCTCAAAATTTCTAGACCTTCTCTCCTTGTCTTAATCCTCTCTCCTAAATTTGTAATTGGTCTCTAACATTGATTCTCTTCAAAAAACTTTTGTTTTGTTCTGATTTACCTACTGCTTTTTGGAAAATAAAAAAGCATTTTGTTGAGCTTCCATACATAAATGGTTTTGATGAAAAGAATATCCCTACCAAGGCTAGACCTATTCAGATGAATCATGAAATGATGGAAATCTGTAAAAAGGAAATTGATCATTTGTTAAAAAATGGTATCATTCGTCATTCCTAGTCTCCCTGGAGTTGTTCTGCCTTTTATCTATATAATAGTGCAGAAAAGGAAAGAGGAGGTCCGAGACTTGTAATTAGTTATAAGCCTCTGAACTCGGTCCTTCAATGGACTCGGCATCAAATCCCTAACAAAAGGGATCTCCTGAAGCGAACTTATAAAGCAAACCTTTATAATAAGTTCGACATCAAATCTGGATTTTGGCAAATCCAGATCGCTGAGAAAGAGAAGTACAAGACCGCCTTTAATGTCCCCTTTGGTCATTATGAGTGGAATGCCATGTCGTTTGCGTTAAAAAATGCTCCTTCTGAATTTCAAAATATTATGAATAGCATTATTAACCCCTATAGTCATATGTCAATTATTTATATTGATGATGTGTTAATCTTTTTTGAGGACATAGATTCCCATTTCAACCATGTAAATACTTTCTCCAATGTTGTTAAAACCAATGGTTTGGTTGTCAGTAGTAAGAAAATTAAGCTCTTTCAAACCGCTATTATGTTTCTAGGTCATGACTTATATCAAGGAAGTCATAAACCTATTTGTTGAGCCATAGAGTTCTCTAGTAAATTCTCGGATGAAATCAAGGATAAAACCCAGTTGCAAAGGTTCTTAGTAATCCTTAATTATGTTGCAGATTTTATCCCGAATATTAGGCAGGTCTGTGAACCTTTATACCAAAGACTTAGGAAAAACCCTTCGCCTTGGAGTGAAGATCAGACTAATAGTGTCATGAAAATCAAGAAATTAGTTCAAAATCTTCCATGTCTAGGGATAGCAAATGTTGAAGCCTTTATGATGGTTGAAACTGACACATCAGATGTAGGTTATGGAGGAATCCTTAAGCAGCGCATCAACCCAGATTGTTGTGAACAACTGGTGAGGTTTACTTCTGGAGTCTGGAACTCCGCCCAGAAAAACTATAGCACCATTAAAAAGGAGGTTTTATCTATAGTGCTATGTAGCACTAAATTTCAAGATAATTTGGTGAACAAAAGGGTTTTACTTAGGGTTGATTGTAAATCAGCCAAAGAAATTTTGCAGAAAGATGTTAAAAATTTGGTTTCAAAATAGATTTTGCCTAGATGGCAAGATCTACTCTCTAGCTTTGATTTTGAAATTGAGTTTATCAAAGTAGAAAACAACTCCCTTCTTGATTTTCTAACCCGAGAATTTCTGCAGGGTCATGATGCCCTCAAGACCTAATTCTCTCTTCAAAAATGTTTGATCTGAAAGGCAGCCATCGGCCTGACCTTTTGTCCCAACAAGCCTAGTTCAACTAAGGCCCTCCTTTCCTCCTCTACCATCACCAAGCCCAAGCACTAATAAATTTGTTGTCCTTGGAAACCTGCCTAAAATCCCTGGTCCAAAACCTGAGTCCAATTCAAAACTTGAATCTGGATCCTCGTCTCAAGCTCATTCTGTTACCCAGAATAAAAAGAGTTATGAAATGAAAGTTCCATAAACCTTTTCCCAAGCTGTAGACCCCAAAGTCTCCACCCAAACATCCCAAGCTCCTCAAGAAGAGACCTTTGAATACATTACTTCTACAACAATAACGACTACATAGATAGTCATGAACCTTTCAAAACCCATCTTTACTTTAAAGCCATTTTGGTGGATACATAGACAATTGAAATTGAGCATACCTACGAGGATAAAGACCCCGAATTTATTTAGTACTCTTGATGTATCATCAAGAGGATACTCTCTCCATTTGAGTGGCAAGCTGACCTTCCGAAGACAAACCTGATAAACCTATGAAGAAGTTTAAAAAACATTGACGTTCTAATAAGGAAGATGAAAATAAATAGTGCAAATGGGAAGGGCTTGGCCTGAGCGGCTCTTTTAGGATGCTAAATTATAAAATTAATAAAGACAGTATGTAAAACAAGAATAAAACAATTACTTAAACTAGCTTTATTCAGAAAATATAAGGAGAATTACAAATTTAGGAGAGAGGATTAGGATAAGGAGAGAAGGTCTAGAAATTTCAAGAGTATTGCGGTCTCAAATTTTCAACTGCCTTCTATAATACAAGGGAGAGTTTTATATAGACTTTGAAGAGATAAGGGAGCGCCTTAGAGGCGTACACATGGAGGGTCTAGATTTGACCTTCAAAAGCAAAAGATAAGATTTCTCATTTTAGGGGGCCCTATTATAGGATAGGACAGACGCGTGCTTATCAGTTTTTCTTTCCTTTTGGAAAGTAGTGATAAAGTAAGCACTCACATGACAAAAGTGGGCATACCCACTAATAAAGAAATCAAAGTTTCTTGGATTCTCTGCAATATGGGGAACATTGCTGGCAATGAACAGTACCCGAACTAGATTCCTTTTAGGAATAGTAAAATGTCCTTTGAGGAAAACTAATTATGGTTCTTTGAACCTCCACTTTTCTCCAAGGGTCAGAATTCCTATTCATCATAGGCGGCTAGGTAGGACTATGCAATCCCTTTCAGACAACATATGTCTCCATTGTTGGATTCTTCAGAAGAGGCAGCTTCTTCTATGAGCTGTCAAAGGGCAACTTCATCCTGGGCTTCTATGTCTAGAAGGGCTTGCTATAGCTTCTTCTTGAGCTCTGCCTTGGATTGTTTGGATGATAGGGACTGTGCTGGTGTTTTCCCTTTGCTAGATGACTGAGTTTTGGGTTTTGGAACCCAACCTTTAACCTTTACTTCTTTGGACAAATACCTAATTCTGTCAATTTCAGAAATGGTAAAGTTCCAAGAAGCAATATAACAAATTCTTTTTTGGAATGAAAAATTTGCACATTTTAATATGTACGGGTAAGATAGAAATCTCTTGCTGAATCTGAAATTCTTCAAATTTCTACCGGAACTGTTGAGGGAGGATTTTCATTCTTCCTCCAAATAATTTCCACCATTCCTAGAACTATCTAGGAATGATGGCCTTGGTCAGCTCAGGGCTGTACTTGAAAAAACAAGTATGATCAGTCCGAAAATACATGAAGTTGAACCAGGCCTCTCGGTAAGTGAGCCAGTTATACGTCTAGGGACGATGAGCCATACTCAAGGGTACGGGAGTGAGTAAATGGTCAACATGCCACTCAAATGGAGAGAGTATCCTCTTTATGGTATATCAAGAGTATTGAATAAAGTTGGGGTCTTTATCCCCGTAGGTATGCTCAATTTCAATTGAGTCAGTATCCACCAAAATGGCTTCAAAGTAAAGACGGGTTTTGAAAGGGTCATAACTATCTAAGTAGTCATTATTGCTATAGTAGGGTTTTACTAGATTTATAACTCTGCTAGTCTCATATTCCTTGTCTAGGGCAAGGACAAGAATTACTTTAGAAGTAACGTATTCAAAGGTCTCTTCTGGAGGAGCCTAGGATGTTTGGGTGGAGACTTTGGGGTCTACAGCTTGGGTAAAGGTTTCTGGAACTTTCATTTCATAACTCTTTTTATTCTGGGTAACAAAATGGGTCTGAGACGAGGATCCAGATTCAAGTTTTGGACTGGACTCAAGTTTTGGACCAGGGATTTTGGGCAGGTTTCCAAGGATAGAAAATTTATTAGTGCTTGAGATTGGTGATGGTTGAGAAGGAAAGGAGGTTGTTAGTTGGACTAGGTTTGTCGGGATGAAAGGTCGGGCCAACGACTGCCTTTCAGACTTAACATTTTTGAAGGGAGAATTAGGTCTTGAGGGCTTCATGACCCTGCAGAAATTCTCGGGTTAGAAAATCAAGAAAGGAGTTGTTTTCTCCTTTGATACACTCAATTTCAAAATCAAAGCTAGAGAGTATAGCTTGCCATCTAGCAAAAATCTATTTAGAAACCAAATTTTTTACATCTTTCTGCAAAATTTATTTAGCTGATTTACAATCAACCCTAAGTAAAAACCTTTTGTTCACCAAATCATCTTAAAATTTAGTGATACATAGCACTATAGATAAAACCTCCTTTTTAACGGTGCTATCGTTTTTCTGGGTGGAGTTCCAGACTCCAGAAGTAAACCTCACCAGTTGTTCACAACTATCTGGGTTGATGCACTGCTTAAGGATTCCTCCATAACCTACATCTGATGCGTCAGTTTCAACAATCTTAAAGGCTTTAGGATTTGTTATCCCTAGACATGGAAGATTCTGAATTAATTTCTTGATTTTCTTGACACTATTAGTCTGATCTTCACTCCAAGGTGAAGGGTGTTTCCTAAGTCTTTGGTATAAAGGTTCATAGACCTGCCTAATATTTGGGATAAAATCTTTAACATAACTAACGCTTCCTAAGAATCTCTGCAACTAGGTTTAATCTTGATTTCATCAGGGAATTTATTAGAGTATTGTATGGCTTGACAAATAGGCTTATGACTTCCTTGATATAAGTCATGACCTAGAAACCTAATAGCGGTTTGAAAAGCTTAATTTTCTTAGCACTGACATTCAAACCATTAGTTTTAACAACATTGGAGAAATTATTTAAATGCTTGAAATGAGAATCTATATCCTCAGAAAAGACTAACACATCATCAATATAAACAATTGACATATTACTATAGGGACTAAAAATGTTATTCATAATATTTTAAAATTCATAGGGAGCATTTTTTAACCCAAACGGCGTGACATTCCACTCATAATGACCAAAGGGGATATTAAAAGTGGTCTTGTACTTGTCTTTCTAAGCGATCTGGATTTGTCAAAACCCAAATTTCATGTCAAACTTACTATAAAGGTTTGCTTTATAAGTTCGCTTCAGGAGATCCCTTTTGTTAGTGATTGGGTGTCGAATCCATTTAAGGACTGAGTTCAGAGGCTTATAATTAATTACATGTCTCGGAGCTCCTCTTTTCTTTTATGCATTATTATTTAAATAAAAGGCAGAACAACTCTAGGGAGACTGGAATGACGAATGATACTATTTTTTAACAAATGATCAATTCCTTTTTTACAGATTTCCATCATTTCATGATTGATCTAGATAGGTCTTGCCTAGGTAGGGATCTCTTTTTCATCAAAACCATTTATGTATGGAAGCTCAACAGAATGCTTCTTTATTTTCCAAAAAGCAGTAGGTAAATCAGAATAAATTTCCTCTTCAAAAGTTTTTTGAAGAGAATCAATCTTAGAGAACATTCCCGGTGTTTTTAAAATTTGTTTGATTTTCTCTATTTTAATTTCTTCTTTTAAGAAAGAGATGTGATTAGAAAGTCTATTAATTTTAAAAACTGTATTATTTTTTAGAAAAGCACTTTCTTCAGGAGAAAGTGATTTGACGAAAGGGAAGAAAACCTTTTGATAAAGAACCATTGCATGAATTCCATCAAAATCATCAGTGTAGGGTTTAAGTTGATTGATAAAATGTAAACCCAGAATGATGTCTTCAGTAATAACAAAATCATTAGTGAAACAAATATGATTATTACAAATATGTGCTTTAGACAATTTGTAGTTAATCTTCATCCACCTCACCTGTACTCGAATACAAACGGGTAGTACTTTTCTCTAAGTACTTCAGAGGGACGAGGCCTTTCACAATGCAATTGCGATCGGCTCCACTGTCAAGTAGTACGATTTTGTTAAGGACTAAGTCTTTAGCAATAACTAGTTTAATGGAAATATGCTGACTCAGAGATTTGATTGTTGTAACCACAAGATGGGGATCTTGAGGGGAATCAAATTTCTAAGGATGTTCTCCTAGAAAGATGGGTTCAACAAGATGATCAGAACCAGGGAAAGAGATAGATTTCCCCTTATTATTTTTAGAAGAAACGTCTCGCGGGACTTGAGAAATGAGAGCATCTAATTCAACTTTTTCAAGTCGAGATTTGATCTCCTTGACTTCCTGTTTAAGAGAATCTATTTCTTCTCTTAACTCAGAAACCGAAGGCTCCGACGGTTTGTCAAACCTGGTCAAGGCATTCTTAAGACTAAAAGGTTCTACGGACCTAAGGATTTCTTCTCTTGAGAGCTAAGAATAATTTTCTTAAGCTCTATAAGATACTTGGCACGATACTCATCATCCTAGATATGCTCGATGATATCGAAGAGGACCTCTTTAGAATCCTCAATAATGACTTGAACGGTATTTTTCGTACAATTACAAAAAATACCGTCACAGGAGCTTTCCTTACCAGATTGACTTTCATCAGTTTTGTATGCGACATTAATGTTCTCTTTGTCGCTATATTCCTCTGTTGAAGAGTAGTCCGAGGGAGACTCACTATCCTGGAGGATAAAAAAGAGTTTTTCCTTAGTATCATCATCTAGTCCGAGGAGATTGATTTTCTTCTTCTTCTTAGAAGATTTACACTGGTTGGCTCTATGACCAGATTTACTACAATTCTAATGAACATCTTCCTTATTAGAAGGTCTATGTTTTTTAAACTTCTTCCTAAGTTCATCAGGTTTGCCTTTGGAAGTGTTGGGTCTAGGTTTTCTAGACTTATGGGAGGACTTCCTTAGCACTTTCTTGGCAACCTTAGAAGGAGGAGAGTCAATTTTGGTAAATCCAAAATCATGACAGAAACTTCCTAATTCAGCTCTAGCGGTCAACCTATCCTTCTTGAGTTGACTCTTAAGCTTAAGGTCAGTGCATAGATCTAAGCCTACGGTGTTGATGAAATTGGCAATGTCTCCATAGGTCATTTGAATATAGGGGATTTTGCTTTCACATCTATCTCTGATTTTAGTTCTTATCTTATCAGCAAATAAAGGGGGAAGACCGCTAATGAATCTCTCCTTCCAGAAATCACTGTCACAGTCAGGTCTGATCACGACCTTGCCAAGGAAGTTATCTTTATTCCATCTAAAATATGTCAACTTAGGGCACGAAAAATTATTAAGGATTTCTAAGCTCCTATCTTGGAAGAGTTTAGGTTCACCCACAAAGTGTTTAGCAATGTGGTAGAGAAGAGTGGCACAAGCATCCTCACGGGGTTCTTGTACCAAAGAGTCGGCACCACTTTCAGTTTTTATAGTGGTGGTAATAGTGGTAGCACCAAAGATTCTATCCTTCAAACTGTCGGTAAAATAGTTATCCCACCAATGTCTGAGCATACCAGAGAATCCCGCAGCAATCAGAGTTGTTGCTTCTCTATCTGAAGATCTTCTCATTTTGTAGGCAGTGATAGCAATGCCCATCTCATGGAGTTTATTGTAGATATGATGTTTAGCTAATCCATCAATATTCTATTCAGTGATATCACTACCAGAATGGGAAGAGGTGGAAAGAAAAGTGTTTTCCTTGAATTGAGTATCGGGAAAAGAAGGATGCTTATAATAGTTTTTCCGAGTATGATATCGGTACTGGGTTAGTTTGGTGAGAGTTTGGACACTTTCCTTTTTTTCCCTTTATCAAAAATACTAAAGCGTGCCAACCGCTCTTTAATTTGTTCAAGAAGTTTTCCAGAAACTTTAAAATCATCACTAAGCTTAGGAAATTTTTCTTTTGAAAACTCAGGAGGTTTAAAAATGGGATGAGGCTCAAACGTACTATTGCTAGTACTGACGGCTTTAGAGGGACTAAGAGCCGGGGCAGAAAATACCGATCTCCCTATTACTTCTTCAAGTTGTTGAGAACCAGTATATAGAAGTCGGTTGGTATAGTTATTTTGCTCAATAACTTTATCAATATCCTTGCTAAGGGCAGAACTCTGAGGTTTGTCACTCTTTAATTTAAAAGGTGAAGCAGTAAGAATCTCATTTGAATGAGGGATTTTAATGCCTTTAAGGGGCGGAAGGGTAGACTCTATAACTTTATTAGTCTGAGCATACCACTTATTAACGAGAACAGAAAGAGACTCCTTTTGGTCATCCAACTTGCCAGTGATTTCAAGCCATTTAAAAAATTCAATTTCACATTTTAAACGCTTCATATCAGAAATCCATTATTTTGAAAACAAAGACTGTTGTTGTGTAGAAAAGGTATTTCCATACCATAAAACTTTTATTTTATTTTCTGGTGCCAGCCAGAGAGCTTTCAAAGATTTCATGTCAGGAGAAAATTTAGTTTCAGCAGTTATAACACCCAATCCAGGGTCTATATATTGCCTAGGTGGCTCCATATCAAACTCTGTGGGACTGCTGGGTCCTTGGACCCTAGGTTTGTAAAAAACTTTGGGCACTTCTCTCAAAAAATCTACACCACTGATTGGACCATTTCCTGAAGAGCGAAAAGATTGGCTGCGTGAATAAGGCATCTCTTCCTTGGGGGGTTTTGAAGAAGTTGATGCAGAGGCGAAACTTCGACGAGCATGATTATCGAGAAATTTTAGATCGATTGATCTATCCAGATTCTGGATGATCTGGTTGATCTGACGTTTCTCAGGGTGAGAAGGTAGCGACTAGGTAATAGCTTCAAAATGCCTGTCATTATCAGCAAGAAGGTCACTCCATTTTAGGAGCCGGGGAACAAAGACAATACTATGT
Source organism: Solanum ossicruentum (assembly GCA_025774065.1). NCBI lineage: Eukaryota > Viridiplantae > Streptophyta > Magnoliopsida > Solanales > Solanaceae > Solanum > Solanum ossicruentum. The sequence continues at coordinate 12,451 of JAOTQR010130243.1, read as the reverse complement.
GCATGGTTTGCTTCCATAAGCATAGTAACTCCTTTCACACTCTCGATTTTAGCCTTCGGGGCCCCATAAGTCTGTAATAGACTCGATAGATTACATCTAATTCTCTGGTCTCAAATTTGTTGTTCATATTTTTAATTTTAATATTAAGAGTCAATGTATCCATAACATTAGGATCATTAATATCAACAGAGAAGTTAGGATAGCAATTAAAGTAAACAGGGCCATCTGCTAAGTTACTTTCATATATGGATTGCATTGTTCCGACTCCGGATGATGCCGAAGTATTGAAATTAAATTTTAGCAGTTGTTGAAAATTAAAAGACGATGCGGACATGGCCCATTGAGAAGCTTCCACGTGGTAAGGCGGCTAAATATTTTTAAAACAAAAAGGAAACCAAATGCATTTATGTGTAAAAGTTTCTAGAAAACGAAAGAAAAAACCAACGTACAATTTTGATCAATGATATTTTCCCCACTTGTTTATCTAATTTCGACAATTCAAAAGGATAACTTGTGTATTTTCTGAGAAGAACATCGTGGAAGTGTCAGAAATTGATTCTGGCACGTCGTTTAGGGTTAAATTTAACCTTTTTATGTTGTATATCGAATATGTTTATTGATAACTTCGATATGCCATTTCTAATCTGTTTTGAGTCAGAATTTGGTTAAATTTGGGACTATTTTATGTATTTTGTAAGGTGTTGCGGTAATGTCAGAACTAATTTATAGAGCTTCGTTTGGTGGAAAAATGCAATGTTAGCTAGGGTTGATGTTTTCTTTTTTTGAAAACTTTGTGTTGTGATATCTCGGTCATTTCTTTTCAAAATTAAGTAAAATTTGTGTCTAAACTGTACTTTTTGAGACCTACATCATGGTATATTCAGATTCTATTAATTTGGTCATATATCTAAGAAATATGACATGGAAGCTACTGTATGTATACGTTGTTTTTTTTATAAGAAATACCATTTGTTTTGGGTTATTTCTGATTGTTCTGAGCCTCGTTTTGAGCTCAATTGGCTATATACTCGAGGTGACATAGAGATCATTTTAGAGGAGTTGGTTTCATATTCTGGGCATGGCCCCACTTTTTCCTATTTTAGTCACAATTAATGTATATTCCCCGTTTCTTGAGAAATTATATCCAAAATAGCCGTAATTATCTTGTTATTCAAATTTTGACAGCTGAGCAACATTTGAAGGTAGTTAGACAAGGTAAAACTCGCGTGGACTGATTTGGAGTGGGTGGATTCACCTTTTTGGTAGGCTAGGCTTTCTTTACCTCTAAACTAAGCTGAAATACATATATATTGGGAGCTTGGTGGTGGTTGGAAGTCCTGAGTAGGATATGTATATATGGCGTGAGGCTGATTGTCAGATATATTTTCTGATGCATTTAACCACTGTTGTCATGATTTGTTAATACATGTTTTGCTGGATAGCCATTGTACTTAGTATATGGGTAACTATGGTTATTTAGGGATACTTGTGGTTGTTCTATTTTGTACTAATTGGGATCACTATAGTATCTAAGTTTTGGCATTGTTAAGCTCAAAAAGGCTTGGTAAAGGCTTGATATGGGCTAATGCCCTGTGACAGGTATGTATTCTAGTTTAACTCCTATATGTAAGAATGCATAGCCTAATGCTACTGAGATACGTTGGCTGTGAGATTGTTTGTAGATTATGCATTGTACTGTGGACTGGCTCTAGTATAGATATGGTCCCGATGGGCCGATTTGTTTTGGGTACCTATGATATAGCCATCTAATATAGATATGACTCTACTGGATTGATTGTTCTGGATACTTGTGATATACCTATTTATTTTCCTTGGGTTCAAACCCAGTTGATTTTTCTTGGGTTTGAGGCCTACTTGATTTTCCTTAGGTTTGAGTTTGAGGCCTGATTGTGTTAGAGGAGTTCTTTCTCCTGTAAGGGATACATCCCACTGTTATGTGTATTGTCAGACCATTTGGCCATGGCTGACTACCCCGATCGGAGGCCTGGTTGGAAAGGGTTTTTGAGGCCCTGTTGATATTATTGGGGTTTGAGGCCTCGAGTTACATTTAGGGGTTCGATCCTCCGAGTGATAGTTAGAGGTTCGAGGCCCCAAATAACAGTTAGGAGTTCAAGACCCCAAGTGACAATTAGGGGTTTTGAACATCATATGACAATGTATCCTGCACTGGTTGAGATCTCATATCATCTATTACTGACCCTTGCACCCCACCACTTGTACATACATCCCGATTGTGTGTGGGTGTACCATCTGGGCTTATGGGGGTCCAATTGGAATATAGGCATGGACATTAGTGCCTTACACCCATGTACAACACTATACCTTGACCATGTGATAGTGTGACATAGTTCTGGTTCGGGTTCTATCAGCTAGTATCATTGTATGTTGCTGGGTTTTATTCCATTGGGGTTCTGTGGTTCTACAGACATGCTTATCATTTGACCCGGGTTCAGACAGTCAGCACTACATCATTTTATTGTATTTATTCGTACGGTAGTCACTATATTTTACTCAGTTGGCTGATGATTCCTACTGGGTACCTTTCACCAGTACTGGACCTTATTTTCTATATCTACTCATGGTACAGGTCCAGGTACGAGTGGTACCGCTGATCAAGGGACGTCATACACACTTCAGGAGACTCTTGGTTAGTACCAACAACTTTTTAGGATCTTATATAGTCTTTTCTTGTTATTTGGCCATCTTTTGTATTCAAATATTAGCATTGTCCATGTCTAGTTTTGGCCTGTATTACATAGTTCTATTCTGGTTTTGTATATATTTTTATTCCACGTCTATAGTAGCTCTGTAAAGATGACTTCCAGGTCCTTGGATGGGTTGTTGCTGGCTTGGTTTGTATGTTAATTGTTATTGTTATACTTAGCTAGTAGGACTGGTACGAGTTTTGGGTTGACTTGCCTATACGTGGAATCTAAAAGGCACCATTATGATCTGAAAAGTTGAGTCGTGACAAAAGGGCTATGGTGATACCACCGTTAACCAAAACACAAATAACCTTCATGTTCGATACTCGACCTCCTAGTGATCAAATATGCATGGTATGCTTGAGTAATCTCATGTCCTGAATACATACATACATACACACACACAGATATATATATACACACACACACATACATGCAAATACATGACACACCTAGTCAAATGCTAACAATGGTGGTCTTTTTCAGTACCAGCAACATATTTGCCAACTTGTGGCCATCACAATATACATCTATATAGTTATCTGGGAAAATAAACCCCTTACCTGTAATTATATCTCGAAGTTCATGCATAGCAGTCCATGATTGATATGAATATTGAGTGCACAAAGGAGGCCATAGCAGGAATTTAGCCAATATTGGCTCATTGGTACTCTTATTCTCATAATGTCATAGTCATTGTTGAGTCATATACACATGACTCATGAAATCTTATATGTCTTTCAAATAAGTTTAGAAACTTAACTCAACTTTTAGAATGACAGCTTAACTGTTGAAGATGTTCATAAGGAGCATGTGCTTCACTTAACTCTTACTCTTGATTCCTTGATAATTAGAAAAAGAAAGTATGTATTCAGTCTTTTCTTATTCACATATATGTATATAATATTAAGATGTAGTTAACATGCACATATAACACAAACCCAAAAGTAAACCATCAGCTATGCATATATCCATGTACTTTTCCATGTTTATAGGCAGAAGGGTGATTTTCATTTTCGTTACCACTTATTGACAATCTGCAACACTCACAAACTTCAGCCATAACACACATTGAAATCTGTCTAAGTACTTAGACTATTTCGTTTATAGGCAACACATAATCGTAAAATACTTAGCCAAATTTACAGGAACGCTTCCCAACCTTTTTATTGATAACTCCACAACAAGGAAAGACTTCACAAATTCTTCTAAGGCACAAAACACTCTACTAAATTCATTAGAGGAATTTCAACCTTGTTTAAATAAATTTGCACATGGCAGTTACAAGAGATAAAGTAGTTACTACCTGCTCATGTGCCTAGCACATGTCATGATAAATCAGACTTCCACTAAGCCTACAACAGTAATATCCTAACAGAAACATTTTGCAACACCCCACACCATACAGTACTAGTACAATGCAAATGAAACGTGATATGGTTTCGTCAAATTAGCGCCCAATGCAATGTAGGCATTGGGTTCGGCAATAATGATATCCCCCAACATGTCTCGCTTCCTGTCATTTTGCCATTCAATTTGGAGACTTTGCCAAAAATTGCCAAGGTAAAATTTCCATTTTTTCATCAAAAGAAACGTAGCTTTTGAAACCAGAATTGATTTATTATATCGGCTCGAAACCTCTCTAATTCCTGTCTGACGGAACGCTATTGGATCAAATGACAAAGACATTCCTCTAATGAATTCCCTGGGAACACGTCTTGATAATATTTTTCCTTGTTCACTACTAAATCGACTACCGTTGAGTTAGCAACCCGAAGAAAATATTGAAAAAAGTGTGTAGATCCAATCCGAAGAAAAAGAAATAAAGAGAAATGATTTTTTTCTGTGTTTAAGAATATGGTTAACCAACATGTTAACTAATCGATTATGATAAATTGGATCGGATTTCGCTATTTTTTTCCGCAGTACCTCGACGTGACATGAGCGTGAAAGGGGTTCAAGAATCTATTTTCTTTTTATAAAGGATATCAAAACTAACATAAGACCAAAATATTCGGAGGACTCTTCAGGAACTTCAAAATTTCGTATAATTCCAACCCATCAAATATGAATACTAGATTGGGGTTTTACAAGGGGAAACTTGTTTATGGTAAAAAATTATGTCATTTCAGTTCTCTGCAAATCCTCTTTTGTTTTGAACAATGAGTTATCATAATTGAGGAGATCACGGCCTTAAATAAAGTAAGAGAATTGAGGTGCTTGTAGGAATTAGTAAGCTAGTAGGTGAGTCACCTACTTACTTGACTTAAATTTGCTAGCTAAACGGAGACGAGGCTCGACGTCGAATTAGTCCAAATCCGATTATGTATAAAGTCCGCATTGAGGGTGTAACTTTGGCCCATGTTTTAGCATCACCCATGTACTATATTTTCAGCCCAAGAAGGATATTAAAAAGTTCCAAAATACATCACAACCCACTTGACCATTTGGGCCCAAAACTAACTAAGAGAAAGTTGGAAAATAGGCAGCCCAAGCCTATCAACTTTGGAACCCAATTAGGCCCAATTGTGAGGGCCAAGCTGTTGCGTCACCAGCTTATTAATATGAACTAATATGTGGTCAAAGGTGTTAGAGAAGTTCGGCCAATAAATCTTTTAAAAAGGGATAAAAACAGCACACTAAATTCATTTTCAACTTAAGACAAGAAAAATCTGCTTTCTTGGTTATTCTTTGCTCTCTTTCATAGGGGTGAAATACAAGCTTCACAACCCTACAAGGATCTCTAAAGAAGATTTTATTCTTGAGTTTAAAGGTAAATAAATCTACTTATGCACTTAGTATGGTTTGTTTATGAAAACCAAAGAAACAAGCTAATCACACGTATGCTGAAAATTTGGACAGCATGTATCCCAAGGATTCTTGTACACTTTTATTGTTAATTAAGAGGTTTTTCTCTTGTTGGTTAGTTTTATTATGAAGTAATGCTTATGTATTTAACAAAGGTTGGTTTTATAGTAATGTAACAAGGTTGCTTCACTACTTTTACAGTCCACAAAATTGAGTCCTTAGATGATATCGCAATTGTGTTCTTAGTATGAACTTGTGGGATGTTGAATGGAAGGCTATTGCCTCATGTCCTTAATGAATGGTTTATTACTGTTTTGAGACTGGTTCAAAGATGTCCTTATGTATAGATGTTGTTGGAATAGTTTTGTTAGACTTAAAATAGATTTGGAATTGTCGATGTCAAAATGTAGCGAATGGAGGTAATGTTATGTTGTCCATTTGTAGATTGTATAGAATGGTTATGTGTTGTTCTTTGTGGGCTGGTGTAAGACTGTTCTAGCACTAAAACAGGCTTCACATGATGTGTACATGTGAATGTGTATTAGAAAATACGATTAGAGGCGTAAGGGTTGAAGGAATACGCCCGGATTTATAAATTCCCGCTTGCTGCCCGTGTGTTATTTTTTTATGTGATTAGGCACCCAAGATGTATCTATTTGCTTCTAATGCAATTTTTATAACCTACTATATTATAGATTAATATTTAGAGGAAGGAAGTTTATCTCAAGGCAGTAACAAGGTCATACAATGAGGTATGTAAGGCTACTTGATTTCGTATTATTTGGCATGAAACATAGGTCCTTCCTTGGCACATAAAGGTATCTACCAACTCCGACACAATTATTAAATATCTCTACATTCTTGCACATGTTCATATGCTCCCATACATAGTCACCTTCAAATATGCATACATATGTGGATACCAAGCCGCATAGGTCCTTGTTGCTAAATAAAGTTCATAAGTTGTCTCATTTCTCATGCTTTCCATTATTTGTGTAATGTACTCTTTTCATTATCATATTATCTTGTATGATTATATACATGTGACATGCTATATATACAGTCCTACAGCTCCAATATTCTGACCACCAAAAGAATAATCTCAAAGGTAGTTGAATGATAAAGTATATTGTTTATTGATCGGTGGTAGCTTGAGGGGTGGAAGAATCACCTAGCCATGGACGATCCTATCACGGGTGGTAGCCCAAAGGGTTAAGAAAGAACCTAACTAGGGACAATCCCGATACAGTTTTACCACTGATCAGTTGGTCATTTGTATTATAGATGTGCACAAATTATATAGTAAAGGTAAAGTAATATAAAGAACATAACATACATGATTCCAAAGTATAGCCAAAGGTGGTGTCTAATCTTACACCAGTGCATGGTTTCATTTGGGTTACTACTTCACATACAGTATATCCTGCCTTACATATTCAGTACATTATCTCGAACTGACGTCCCTTATGGGGGACCTGTATTTCATGTTATAGGTACAGGTGCTAGTAGATCTCTCCAGTAGCAGGATATCCAGCTGCTGATACCAAGCTCCAGGTTGCTCCGGGGCTTTGTGTGTGTCTAGAGCTTATATGTTTATATTGTACAGTTAGTTGAGGCGAGGCTTGTCCCGACCCTTATCAGATAGTTTTCCTTTTCTAGAGGCTGTATAGACTATGTAAATTAAAGTGTGGTTATGTTTCGTACTTTAAACACCATGACCTCAACGGCCTAGTCATATGCATTTCCTTTTAGCTTGTTGTCACAGTTTATCTGCTTAAAGGCATGTCAAAGGTAGAAATCTCTTATAATATATATAGAAAGTGCATAAATACAGGTTGGTTCTCCTGAGGCCTATCGACAGCGGTTGCTAGTCTGCCTTAACGGGATTTTGGGGCATGACAGAAGTGTTATCAGAGCAGGTCATCCTAGGGAGTCTACAAAACCGTGTCTATGTAGAATCTGGTTTATCGATGTGTTGTGCACCACATTTATATGCAGCAGGCTATGTGACATTAAGGAGTTGTTACTTTCTTTTCGTTCTTTAGATCGTTCCATAAAGTCAAGTGTAATAGGTGCATTATGTCTAATTCCTAAATTGTTTCTTACAGCAAGTATGCCAGAAACCAGGAAGAACAAAGGTAAAGAGAATGGAGTAGCAGTGGTGGTTGGTATACCCAGCCAGGTGAGACAACGAGATGAGGTTCAAGAGGAGTCTTTACTACAGACATCTCCAACTTCTCCATCTCCTGATGAACCCGGAAGTAGTGAAATTCCCCCAGAATCACCTGTCGATGCTACAGCACAGGATCTAAGAAATGCAGTCTAACTATTAACTCGTATAGTTGTTGGCCAAGGTCAAAGGTAGGAAGGTCCAGTTATGGGTACTGGTGGTACGAATAAGGTAGCTGGTACAAGAATAAGTGATTTTCTCAATTTGAACCCCCCAGCCTTTACTGGTTCAGATCCTAATGAAGACCCTCAGGACTTTATTAATCAAATTCAGCATACTTTAGATGTTATGCACGTAAGTGGTACAGAAGTTGTTGAGTTAGCGACATATAGGTTGAAGGGTTTGGCTATATTGTGATATGAAGCTTTGAAGCAATCTAAGGGTATAGATGCACCTCCCAACTACCTGGGAATAGTTCAAAGAGCCATTTCTTGAACATTACTTTCCACTAGAGATCTGAGAGGCCCGTGCAGTTCAGTTCTTGAACTTCCACCAAGGGAATATGAGTATGAGGGAGTATAGCCTTCAATTTAATTCTCTGGCAAGGTATGGTCCTAATGTAGTTGCTACTATGCCAGATAGAGTTCATTGATATGTGGATAGATTGGATACTGGTTAGAGACTGCACCATTACTTCCTTGAATAAAGATATGGATATAGCAAGAATGCAGGCTTTTGCACAGAAATTGGAGGATCAGATGCAAACGAGAAGGACACAAGAGTTGGAAAGGGGGCAGGCCAAAAGAGTCAGATCTACAAGCCAATTTACACCACTCCAAAGTGAGCTTACGCCTCAGTTTTCTAATAGACTACCTAGGCCATCATCCTCCTACTCTGCAGCTAGTGTTCTACCACAATTTCAAGGATCTCGAAGTAATCAGCTTGGACAACGAGGTGAGGGACAAGGCATACGGGCAACAGGATATTCGCCAGGCCAATCAATGACTCCTAGGCAGCCTTGTAAATAGTGTGGAAGAAGTCATCCGGGTATATGTCATGTTAGGACAGACATTTGTTATTGGTGTGGTACGCCAGGGCACATGATGAGGGATTGCGCGAGGAGACGTATAGGTGGTATAGCATAACCTACTGGGTCAGCTATTGCATCACCGTCATCAGTTCCTCTAGCAGGTAGGGGTCAGCAAGCACCTATGGGTCGTGGTAGAGGTGTGAGAGGGGCAGCTAGCTCTAGCGGAGTCTAGAATCGCACTTATGCTCTGGGGAATAGGCAAAATTTGGAAGCTTCACCCGATGTGGTCACATGTATTTTGTCCATCTTTTCACATAATGTATATGCATTAATTGACCCAGTTCTACACTATCATACATCACTCCACTAGTTGCTGGAAAGCTTAAGAGAACACCCAAATTATTAAGCAAACCATTTGAAGTGTCTACACCAACCGGTGAATCTATTATGGCTAGAAGGGCTTATTATGATAGTGTAGTAACTGTTTGTGATCGTGACACATTGGCTGACCTAATTGAGTTAGAAATGGTGGAATTTGATGTTATAATGAGTATGGATTAGTTAGCTTCTTGTTATGCCACCGTGGATTGCCGAACTAAGAGAGTGTACTTCCACTTTCCAAATAAGGCAGTTATTGAATGGGAAGGCAATGTTGGGGCACTAAAGGGTAAGTTTATCTCTTATTTGAAAGCAAGAAAGATGATATCTAAGGAGTATATATGTCATTTAGTTAGAGTAAGGGACATGGAGGCAGAATCGCCAACTCTTCAGTTAGCTTCTTGTTATGCCATCGTGGATTGCCGAACTAAGAGAATATACTTCCACTTTCCAAATAAGGCAGTTATTGAATGGGAAGGCAATGTTGGGGCACCAAAGGGTAAGTTTATCTCTTATTTGAAGGAAAGAAAGATGATATCTAAGGGGTATATATGTCATTTAGTTAGAGTAAGGGACATGGAGGCAGAATTGCTAACTCTTCAGTCAGTTCCAGTAGTGAATGAATTTGTCGATGTGCTCCCTGAAGAACTCCCAGGCTTACCTCCTGAACGAAAAATAGATTTTGGTATTGACTTACTTCAAGGAAGTCAACCTATTTCTATCCCTCCATATAGAATGACCCCAGCAGAATTGCGAGAATTAAAAGAGCAGTTAAAAGACTTATTGGATAAGGGTTTCATAAGACTTAGTGTGTCCCCCTAGGGTGCACCAGTGTTATTTGTACAAAAAAAGGATGGCACCTTGAGAATGTGTATCAGCTATCGACAATTGAATAGGGTGACAATTAAGAATAAATACCCCCTCCCCAGGATTGACGATTCATTTGATCAGTTATAGGCTGCCAAATGCTTTTCGAAAATAGATTTGAGATCAGGTTATCACCAAGTGAGGGTGAAGGAAAAAGATATACATAAGACTGCTTTCACAACATGCTATGGTCATTTTGAATTTCTTGTTATATCATTTGGGCTAACGAATGCACCAGCAGTTTTTATGGATCTGATGAAAAGGGTATTTAAGACATTCTTCAATGTGTTCGTGATAGTGTTTATAGATGATATTTTGGTATATTCAATATCAGAAGAGGATCATGCAGATCACTTGCGATAGGTATTACAGATTCTTCGTGATCGACAGTTGTATGCCAAGTTTTCTAAATATGAATTTTGGCTAAAATCAGTGGCATTCTTAGGTCATATTGTGTCTGATGAGGGAACAAGGGTTGATTAACAAGAGATAGAAGTTGTGAAAGATTGGCCAAGACCAACAACACCCACGAACGTTCAGAGCTTCCTAGGCTTGGCAGGTTATTACAGGAGGTTTGTTGAAGGTTTTTCTTCTATTTCTGCACCCATAATAAATCTGACACATAAGGCAACCAAGTTCCAATGGAATGATGCGTGTGAAAGGAGCTTCCAGGAGCTGAACAATAAGCTAACTTCTGCACCTATGCTAGTACTTCCAGAAGGCACTGAGGGGTATGCAGTGTCTTGTGATGCTTCAGGAGTTTGCTTAGCGTGTGTACTAACATAGAATGGTAGGGTAATTGCGTATGCATCTAGGCAACTACGACCACAGGAGAAAAACTATTCAACACATGATCTTGAGCTAGCAGCAGTTATGTTTGCTTTGAAAATATGGTGCCATTATTTGTATAGGATTTACGTTGACATATATACTGACCTTCAAAGCCTGTAATACATCTTTAAGCAAAAAGACCTAAATTTAAGACAGCGGAGATGGCTAGAGCTCATAAAGGATTACGATGTTGATATACTATACCATCCGAGCAAGGCAAATGTGGTAGCCGATGCTCTGAGTCTTAAGGCGATTATGAATACTAATGATCCAACTATGATAAGTCACGGGATAGCTAAGGATCTACATCAGCTAGCCAGTTTGGGAGTTTGCCTTCTTGAAATTCCAAAGAAAGAGGTTATTGTGTATAATGCTACGAAGTCTTCATTGGTAATGGAGGTGAAAGAAAAATAGTTTGAGGAACCTGTTCTACGATAGCTTAAGGAAAAGGTGAGTCAGGGTATGGTAAGGGGCTTTGACCTTGCACAAAATGGAGTACTTTACTGCCAAAATAGATTATGTGCGTCTGATATCAATGGATTAAGAAAGAGGATAATGGAAGAAGCCCATCATTCTCGATATTCCATCCATCCAGGATCAACTAAGATGTACCATAACCTGAAGGGAATGTTTTGGTGGGGAGGCATGAAAAAGGACTTTGCAGAATTTTTGGCTCAATGTCCAAATTGCCAACAAGTGAAAATAGAACACCAAAAGCCAGGAGGTTATATGCAGTGTATAGAACTTCAAACATAGAACTGGGATATGATCAATATGGATTTTGTTACAGGTTTTCCTCGCTCATTTCAGAAGTTTGACTCCAGATGGGTAATAGTTGACAGACTTATAAAGTCAGCACACTTCTTGCCAGTTAGGAGTGACTATACAGCTGAAGAGTATGCCAAGCTATACCTAAAAGAGATAATAAGGATACGCGGAGTCCCAATCTCCATTATATCTAACCAAGGAGCTCAATTCACCGCAAAGTTTTGGAAGTCCTTTCAAAGGAGTCTAGGGACACAAGTGAATTTGAGTACAGCTTTCCACCCTCAAATAGATGGTTAAGTAGAACGCACCATTCAGACACTCGAAGATATGTTATGAGCTTATGCATTAGATTTTAACAGTAGTTAGGTGGACCATTTGCCACTTATTGAATTTACCTATAATAATAGGTACCACGCGAGTATCAAGATGGCACCTTATGAAGTTTTGTATGGAAGGAAATGTAGATCACCAATTGGATAGTTTGAAGTGGGTGAAACCACCTTGCTTGGACTAGATCTAGTACAACAAGCCATGGAAATAGTTGAGGTAATATAATAGCGGCTAGAAAACGTCCCAAAGTCATCACAAATCATATGCGAATGCTAGAAGGAGAGGACTAGAATTTTCAGTGGGGGATTAGGTATTTTTAAAGGTATCTCCAATGAAAGGGGTTATAAGATTTGGTAAGAAAGGAAAACTGATCCCACGTTACATAGGGCCATATCAGTTATTAAGTGGTTCGGGCAGGTTGCATATGAACTAGAGCTACCCTAAGAGCTTTCAATTGTCCATCCAATTTTTCATGTCTCAATGCTTCGAAAATGCATAGGTGATCCATCTTGTATCACTCCTATTGAGGATGTACAGGTTACA
>JAOTQR010130233.1:0-60587 GCA_025774065.1 Solanum ossicruentum | reverse complement strand
CTTCAAGCCTCCATTTTCAATCTTCATCAAGAACTTCCTCAAAGCTAAGGTATGTGAGTTTTATCTATTGGATTCTTTCACCCATGGTTCCCTAACCTCCTTTCTACTTAATTTTCATGATTAAAATTGATTTTACAATTGGGTTACTAGTATGAACATGTCTATGAACTATGTTAAAGCTATGTAAAGTTGTGACTATTTTGTTATATTTTGATCTATAAAAATCGAATTTATTGTAAGATTTGATAAGGGGTTTTGATGTATGTTGCTTGAGGTGTTGCAAGGTGTTTTTTGATGAATTTATAATGGATTTTCTTGCAGGATTTCATTTCTATATTTTATGATTTATACTAGCATTACACACCCTCTAAGTGTTCGATAAAATGTGTCGGATGTAGTTTCTTGAGGAATTGAAGGTCCAAAGCATGAAATATGATATGATTTATGTTATGATGATGAAAGAAGCTTGTGTATATGATATAATCTATATAAAGTTTTCATTGGACCATGCCCGATCCGGGGGAACTAAGAGCCCGGATAATATTGTCGGGGGGTTTGTACCTTGATAACCGAAGGGGAGCGGGGGCTTGTACTCATCAACCATGTGAGGGTTTTATACCACACTACCGGGGTGATGGGGTGAGACCATCATCAACCAACCAAGGGGTTTGTACGTTGGAAATCTAGCTTGGTCTCTTCAAAACTTATGATATCCTATATAAGTATGAGTTACTTAAACATATTTTACTTGAGCATTGGTCATTCATGCCATGTTGTTATATGATGTCTATTTCCTATTATTATGCATTTTTATTATGATGCTTATCTCTTATTGCATTACATCCTACATACTTCGTATATTCAAATGTACTAATGCATAATCTTGCCTACATGATATCACCATGTAGGAACCGATGCCCAAGTTGACCATCCTCCTCCTCTATGTGGCTTGTTCGGTACTACTCAACTTAGTTGGTGAGTCCTCCACTTCAGGGACCTTAGTCTATGTTGTTCTTATTATGTATTGAGACACTTTCTTTATGTTCTATTAGACTATGAGGATGAGCCCGGTTGCTTTGTCTTGGCCCCCGCTCGTACCTATGTATTAGAGATGTTTGTTGGACGTGTTATGTATCTATGATATAAGTTTGACTCTTGTCTCTTAATTATGATGTTATGCAAGCTTTCCCCTTAGCCCCTTTACCCCTATTCTTACTCTTTATTCTTTTATATGCTTTCGCGACCGATGATATGCAATGATAAGTTAAGAGGCTTGTTTGGGGTTCCTTCAGGTTCCCCATTCATTGTGTCATGTCTATGCCCTAGACTTGTGTCGTGACAAACTTCGTATCAGAACACTAGGTTGATAGATCCTCGTAGTCCAATAAATCGCATTGATTCGAGTCATCTTCATGGTTGTGAAGCACTCCATGACTATGAATAGGAGGCTATGAGACGTTTTAGGAAATATTTTCCTTCTTCATATCCTAAGTCGTACTATAGAGTTGTGGTAAGTTTTGCTCTAACTACTGTTCTTTGCTTTGCTAGATCATGCCAAACACTAGAGGACGAAGGGCCCAAACTCCCGAGTAGAAACCTACCAATGATAAGCTCTAGATGCTCTCACTATGCTTCCCCAAGTTATGGCCAACCAAGTCAATAAGGGGCCCAAGCCCCTCATACTGCTACCTCGGGATCTAGGGTAAGGTATTTCATGAGGATGAAACCTCCATGAGGTCTACAAAATTTTAAATATCATGGTTGTTAAACCGAATGAAAAGGTGGAGTTAATGGTGTACCAACTCAAGGGGGTAGCCTAAATATAGTATGATCAATGGAAGGGTAAGAAGGGAATTGGTAATGTGGTACTTTGGGAAGAGTTCAAATTGGCTTTCCTTAATGGGTTTTTCCCTCTTAAGTATAAGAAAGCTAAGTTGGTAGAGTTTATGAACTTGAAACAAGGTTCCATTAGTGTGAGGGAGTATACTCCTAATTAGTGACATGGACTTGTCTCTGTTGATGACCTATGCCGAGCAAATAGAGGAGGAGAAATTGAGGAAGAGAAGGGGGCATGAGGCCAAAAGGGCCCAATTTGAGGGTATTCCAAAATGGTGGTAGATTTCATCAAGGCCAGAGGTCTTCTCATGCTACTAATAGGGGGTTCGCCAATGGCTTCCCTGGGCCTCAAGGTGTTGGTGGTGTGGTTCTTATAGATGTGTGCCCTAAATGTGGAAGGAGCCATGGAGTCCCATGTTTGAAAGGTTCTAATGCATGCTTTAAATGCAGGGAACTTGCTCATAAGAAGGTGGATTGTCAAGGAAATTATGGCAAGGGTCGGGGTGCAAATGTGTTCCATTGGGTAGAGGTGGTTCTCAAGGTGGTGCCCTAAGGCACAATCGATTTTATGTTCTACATGGGAGGCAAGGGGTTGGTGAGGTTCCTGATGTTGTTACCAGAATGTTGAAAATCTTTAACTTTGATGTTATGCGCTTTGACCGATCCGGGTGCCACTATTTCCTTTGTTACCCTTTTTGTTGCTAAAAAGTTCCATATTGACCCCGAGTGGTTGCATGAGTCATATGAAGTTTCTACTACTATTGGTGCCTCTATTATTGCTATGAGAGTTTATAGAAGTTGTCCTATTTGCATTTTGCATAAGTTGTTGCCTTGTGACCTTGTTGAATTAGACATAGTTGATTTTGATGTCATTCTTGGGATGGATTGGTTACATGCCTACTATCTTTCTATTGATTGTAAAACCTATAGGGTCAAATTTCAATTCCTAAATGAACCTGTCCTTGAGTGGGAAAGTCAAGATGTGGTGGTTAAGGGTAGGTTCATCTCTTGCATTAAAGCCTTTAAGTTGATCTCTAAGGGATGTCTTTACCTTCTTGTGAGGGTTAGGGATGTAGAGTCTAAAGTCCTTCCCATAGAGTTGGTTCTAGTTGTAAAAGAGTTCCTTGATGTCTTCCCCAAATGAGTTTCCAGTGTCCCTCCCGAAAGGGAGATAGATTTTATCATAATCTCCTTCCTGATACTCAACCTATTTCTATTCCCTCTTACCGTATGTCCTCGGCGGAGTTGAAGGAGTTAAAAGAGCAATTGAGAGATTTGGTGGAGAAGGGGTTTATTAGGCCTAGCCAATCACCTTGGGGTGTTCTGATGTTGTTTGTGTAAAAGAACGAAGGGTCACTTAGAATGTGTATTGACTACCGGCAACTCAATAGGGTCACCATCAAGAATAGATATCCTTTTCCAAGGATTGATCATTTGTTTGACCAATTGCAATGGGCTAGCTTTTTCTCTAAGATTGATTTTCAGTCCGGGTATAATCAAGTGAGGGTGAGGGAGTGTGATATTCCCAAGATGGCCTTTTAGACTAGATATGGGCATTATGAGTTTGTTGTGATGTCTTTTGGTTTGACCAATGCACCGACCATCTTCATAGACCTAATGAATAGGGTCTTTAAACCTTACCTTGATTCTTTTGTTATGGTCTTCATTGATGATATTATGATGTATTCACATAGCAGGGAGGAGCATATAGGGCATTTGAGGGTTGTGTTATAAAGATTGAGAGAGGAGGAATTGTATACTAAATATGACAAGTGCAAATTTTGGTTGAAGAAGGTTGCATTCTTGGGTCTTGTGGTGTCGGAGGATGGTATTAAGGTGGATCCTAAGAAAATTGATGTGATTAGAAATTGTCCTAGACGATTGACCCCGTCGGACATTAGGAGCTTCTTGGGCCTAGCGGGTTATAATAGAAGGTTTGTGAATAGGTTCTCCTCCATTTCTTCCCCTATGAAAAAATTGACTCAAAAGAAGGTTAAGTTTGTGTGGACCGACGAATGTGAGAGAAGCTTCCAAACATTGAAAGATAAACCTGTGTGCACTCCTATATTATCACTATCCGATGGGCTTAAGGGATTTGTTGTATATTATGATTCTTCCTGGGTTGCTTTGGGTTGTGTTTTGATGCAAAATGGTAAGGTCATAGCTTATGCTTCTGGACAACTCAAGGTACATGAAAGGAACTACCCTACCCATGATCTAGATTTAGCCACCATTATGTTTGCATTAAAGATTTGGCATCACTAATTGTATGGGATGCATTTTGATGTGTTCACAGATCACAAGAGCCTCCAGTATGTCTTCACTCAAAAAGATCTCAACTTGAGACAAAGAAGGTGGCTAGAACTACTTAAGGACTATGACATGAGTATGCATTACCATCCCGGTAAAAATATGGTGACAGATGCTTTGAGTAGGGTGTCTATGAGTAGCCTAGTTCATGTTGGTGGCGGTTATAAGGAAATGGCTAGGGAGGTGCACCAATTGGCTAGATTGGGGGTTAGGTTGGAAGAGGTTGGTGATGATGGTGTTGTTTTTGTTGATGGGGCTAAGTTTTCATTGGTTGATGAAATGATAACAAAACAAGATCTTGATTTCTCCTTGCTTGAATTGAAGGCCTTGGTGAAAGAGGGCAATGTAGAGATTTTCTTCCAAAGGGAAGATGGTAGCCAAGGTGGGTTGTGTGTGCCTTGTATTGATGGTTTGAGGGATAAATTCCTTGATGAGGCCCATAATTCTTCTTATTTTATCCACCTAGGTTCTACCAAAATATATAGAGACTTGAGGGATGTGTATTGGTGCGGAGGCATGAAGAGGGACATCGCCAAATTTGTTTCCGATTTTCATAGTTGTCAACAAGTTAAAGCCAAACATCAAAGGCCGGGTGGGCTAACCCAAGACATAGAGATTCCTACTTGGAAGGGGGAGGTAATTAATATGGATTTTGTGGTTGGGTTGCCTAAGACAAGAAGGGGTTTTGATTCCATTTGGGTTATGGTTGATAGGATGACAAAATTAGCTCACTTTCTACCGGTTTAGACTACATATGGGGATGAAGAGTATGCAAGGTTGTACATCCATAAGTTAGAGAGGTTACATGGGGCTCTTTTGTCCATCATATCGGATCCTAGTGCATAATTCACTTCAAACTTTTGGAGGTCTTTTCAAAGGGGTCTTGGTACAAAAGTTCACCTTAGTACGGCCTTTCACCCCCAAATGGATTGTCAAGCCGAAAGGACCATTCAAACACTTGAGGATATTCTTAGGGCTTGTACCTTGGAGCTTAATGATAATTGGTATGACCATCTTCCTTTGATTGAGTTTGCATACAACAATAACTGTCACTCTAGCATCAGTATGGCTCCTTTTGAGGCTCTTTATGGGAGATGTTATAGATCACAGGTTGGTTGGTTCGAGGTTGGAGAGGTGGCTTTATTGTGATCGGATCTAGTTATGGAGGCTCTTGAGAAGGTTAGGATGATTAGAGAAAGTTTGAAGACAACCCAAAGTCATCAAAAATCCTATGCCGATGTGAGAAGAAGAGACCTTGAATCCAAAGTGGGTGATTGGATCTATTTGAAAGTTTCTCCAATGAAAGGTGTGGTCAGTTTATACTTCGCCACCAAGGTGAAAAGGTAAAATTATCATCAACCATATGAGGGGTTTGTAGCACACCACCAGGGTGATAGGGTGAGACCATCATCAACCAACCAAGGGGTTCGTACTTTGGAAATCTAGCGTGGTCTCTTCTACACATATGATATCCTATATGAGTATGAGTTACTTAAACGTGTTTTACTTGAGCATTGGTCATTCATGCCATATTGTTATATGATGTCTATTGTCTTTTGTCATGCATTTTGAATATGATGTCTATCTCTTGTTGCATTACATCTTACATACTTAGTATATTCAAACGTACTAACACATACTCTTACCTACATGATATCACCATTTAGGAACTGGTGCCCAAGTTGATAACTCTCCTCCTTCACATGGCTAGTTCGGTACTACTCAAGCTAGTTGGTGAGCCCTCCACTTCGTCGACCTTAGTCTATGTTGTTCTTATTATGTATTGAGACACTCTTCTTTATGTTCTATTTGACTATGAGGGTGACTCGGTTGCTTTGTCTTGGCCCCCGCTCTTATCTATGTATTAGAGGTATTTATTGGACATGTTATGTATCTATGATATGCATTTGACTCTTTTCTCTTGATTATGATGTTATGCAAGCTTTCCCCTTAACCTCGTTGCCCCTATTCTTACTCTTTATGTCTTTTATATGCTTCCACGACTGATAATATGTGATGATAAGTTAAGAGGCTTGTTTGAGGTTCCTTCAGGTTCCCCATTCGCCATGTCACTTCTAGGCTCTAGGCTTAGGTAGTGACAAATAAGGTAGTTTATTTTCTTATATTTTGGTTGTAATCTTGGACATTGGGTTGGTTGCGTGTAGGCTAACAATATGTTCTATGATGAATATGCAAGTACATGGCTAGGTCAGCCATTCTTGGCTAAGAAAAGCGTCAGGAAGTGTCTCTCGGACTGGTTCTATGGGTCGTAAACCCCTTTACAACCCGTACACCATCTCTAGACACATTTCCTATAAGTAAAAAGTTGAGCACTCTAGTCCACAAGCCATCTTTTTGATCCCTAGATAAAACTATGGGTCGTGAATAGGACTCATGGACCTCAGGTAAGTTTTCTGAAATTTTTCTAAGTGTTGAGGTCTCTACGACCAACTATACGAGTCATACTTCATTTTACGACTCGTAGAGTAGTCCGTGAAACTCAGTCCTTAAAATTAAGGTTTGGATGTTCTACAAAATCACAGTTCACGAGCTGTAAAATACTCTACGACCCGTAATTGAGGTTTCGTAGAGTCTAGGCCCATCAGATTTCAACTGACCTAGTCAAAGTATAAATAATAGGGTTAGATTATTTTGACCCTATTTTAGATCTAAATTACAAATTGTGCCCAGCCAACCCTATCCCAAACTTTCGACCACCGACGGCGATCATCCCTCTGTCTTCCGACGAGAATTTTTGGCGACCTAGGGTTTAGTGTCCCACCACCTCCTTCATCTTCTACAATTTAGTCATGCAAATTATTAAGTTCTCGATTAACCAAATACCATTAGCATACCTATATTTGTAGGGTTAAATTGAAAATTATGTCAGAAATGATTGTTGTAGAGACGAACCCTTATGTGAAAATAATAATTGTGATAGCTAAATTATGGTTACCCATATTTGATTATGTTTATAAAACTAGAATGTGGTATTGTTGCCTTTGTCCATGTTTGATTGATACTTCTTTGGTGCCCATGTAATTTAATTGCTTGTATTTGTGATATTCGGTGTGTGATGGCATGGGTGCATAATTTTAATGATAAAGTCATTCATATATTAAGTGCATAATTTTAATGATAAAGTCATTCATACGAGGTTGGAAGGATTGAGGGAGCATGTCTAATTATTTTTTATGGGGAACATGAGTTGACTAGCATGTTAGGGTATTGGTTGTTGTGTGAAAATCATGTGGTTGTATGTGTTTTGCTTCGATACTATTAGAATAAAATTGATAAAGTTGTATGGGGATCTATTGTGATAGATTTAGAAACTCAGGTGACTGACTTTACTGGTCTATGAGTGGCTTTTATGGCCTATGGAACATTCTACGAGTCGTAATTGCCCCTGGAACAAGATTTCAGAAACTTGAAGTGTATGAGTACCCATCAAAAGAGACCTTCTACGAGTCATAGAACACTTTATAGCACCTAGAGTGGTCTCGTAGATCCCTACCTAAAATAAATTCAGACACTGGAATCCTCTACAACTTAGTCTACAACTCCTAGAATATTCTACGAGTCGTACCTGGTCTCATAGACGCTTTCTGTGAATAAAAATTGATGTGACCATTTTTTTACGAGAGGCTTCTACAGCCTATAGTTTCCACTATGGACCGTAGAAGTTCTTTCATAGACCTTTCTACAGCTAAGTCTAAGTTGTTTTTGCATTTCATCTTTTGATCTGTGAGGCTACCCTAAGTGCTTAAATGTTCATGTTTCAGGGACTATGGACCAAAAGCAAAATGTGATGAGATCAGGGCCCTAAACAGGATCCTCAGAGATGAGCCCTCGGAGGATGAGCAGACCCACGCACTAAGTAGTTCACTAGAGGATCTTGGCATCCATCCAGATCCATAGGCTACTAAACCTAAAATGAGAGCTGCTGCCAGAGCTAGGCAAACTAAGGCTCTTCTTGTTCGTACTCCCTAGTCTGATTAGGAAGACAACGACAGGAGCAACTCTATTCAGATGACTCAATCCAGAGAAGAGTCCATCTTTGATTCAGGCTCTAGTGACGGATTAAAGATGAAGTCCTCAGCAGTACCTTGATCATCACCATCTCCACTACATGCTCTTAGTAGTCGGTGGTGCGTTGAGGGCATGCGAGATATTTATGTGGAAGATGTGTAAAACACAGAGTGGGGCAAACCTCTCCGCTCTATCTATAAGGAGCCTCGAGTTATCCTAGACAGACTCAATAGTGTCCCCGATCTCCAGGACAGGATGATCAGATACGGGCTCCAGTGGCTGACCCAATCACTTGGGCGATACTCTCCAACCATGGTGGCGGAATTCTATGCATCTTATGCAGCAACTATTCATAGCACTCTTCCCAAGGGGAAGAAGCCCCTCACATGATCCAGACTGACTGAGACTAGAGTGAGAGGCCAGCAGGTGGATATCTCAAAGAACACCATCCGTCGCATTCTATTCGGGCTAGATTTTCCTTTCCTAGGATCCACAGTTGAGCTTGACTACAGAGTGCGGCAAATGAGGGACTCGTTAGTGGTAAGAGATCCAGAGCACAGAGCTAGCTTGATAAGATAGGTGGCTGGTTATATTGTTGAGCAGGGTCCAAAACCTGCATGAATTGCTACACACTCGAAGCCTATTGTCAAGGCTTCACTCAGTTTCCCCACCAAGTTTTAGTGGATGGTTGTCAGATCATGCATTCGGTTGATTCTTGTTAATAATACCTTAACGTCGGAGCGTGCAGTGCTGGTTGCCAATATCTTAGCTGGTTATGAGATTGATTGGGTGTTCCTCATTGCCGAGTAGATTCACTAGGCCACCATAAAGAGGACTACCTCCATCCTTTTTCCTTGCTTGATATACAGGCGTTGTATAGAGCTGATGGTGGAGAGCCTGCACCAGTTGGACTCGCTGATTGAGGCCTGGGCACTTTGAATGCTAGCCTGATCAAGGCTGAGGAGAACCCAGTGGCACTCTGGTGAGCACAGTACTAGCCTTCTCCTATGCTAGAGATGTTCACCCCAGCTCTGCTGCCTGAGGTTCCATACCCACCGCCATTGTTGCTACTATAAAGATAGGCCCTCGCAGCTCGAGGTAGATGAGGAGACACGACGCACCACTTATGTTCTTATACCACAGGCCACTTTATCACGAGCTGCACCCACAGGCATAGTCTATATGTTTGTCGTATCTATACGGGCCACAGTGCAAAGCTTATGTCATAGTGAGTCACAGTTGACTTAGCTTGTTCAATAGATTAGGCCATGGGTCTATCAGGCGATTTCAGACTTAGAGGGTCACATGCAGGTATACATGGTCGCCACTATTCAGGATCAAATTTCCACTATAGATGCCCGCATTAATGCCTTCGAGGTGAGGGTGTAGCAGAGCCTGAGCACGGCCTGACCAGCAGACTTGACGGCCATCCAGACGAAGATCCAGCAGCTCTAGGTTGATAAATGGCACTGGAAGCACTGATATTACCAGAGACCATACTCTCTATGCCGGTGGTAGATCTTTTTGCTCCTAATGAGCTTATCTAGACTTCCCGTGGAAAGTGACCCCACACAGATAATAATGATGAGGATATCATACGCCCATGTGTAGGGCTCACAGAGTAGGAGGAGGTCGAGCTTGTCTTGAGGGAGCTGTGACAGGAGAAGGAGAGCTGACAGGCCCGAGAGCTTGCGAGGGTGAGGGTGTTGGCCTCTCCGGACTGAGTACTACCACTGAGGAGGCTACCACACAGGATGAGGGTGGTCAAACTCAGCCACACACTAGGGTTTAGGCGCCCAGGTATGATTTTTGACCCTTCATACTCTGTTTTGCTATGATTGTGTGCATTGGGGACAATGCACCTCGTTTTCAATGGGATGTGGGTAGTTATGGGCCTCAGTGAAGTATGAGTATATTGGGTCCATAACTACCCCAATTTATGATCCTGGGGTTTTCTTTTCTATATTTTGTTTCCCCATAGATATTTACTTTTTGTTGAATCGACACGTTTAGGATGTTTTAGGTAGTATTTGTCGCATATAGTACTAATATCTATGGTGTATAGCATATTGTGTTTTGTGTGAAAAATGATACCCACCAGAATTTTGATAAGTTAGCTTAGATAGCAACCATGCATGTGTAGGTGTGTTACAGTCAGCGCCATGAGAATGTGAACTTAAATTGCTAAATTCATATGTTGTGTGCTGATTCAAAACTTGTCCTGTTACTCGAAGTTAGATTGTAGAGTAATTGGATTAAGAAAGGATCTTAGGTCATTGTTCTTCAAAGCCAACTTAGCTTAAATGACCAACCAAAATTGCAGTATATCCCTTGTTCCTAATGTTTGAGCCTAACATGTACCTATTCTTTTCAAACACCAAATTAACCTAGCCTTGTTAGCTGTAAAATCCTAAAATTTGCTCTGGTCCTTCCTTGATTATTGTGCACCTTGACTAGGGCAAAAAGCCTAAGTTGAGGGTGGCTACCAAAAGTGGCCCTGGTTTTGAGGATGGATATTGTGCACCTCAACTCTAGACAAAAGCTTAAGCTAAGGGTGGCTGGTGTAAGGGTAAAACACAAAAATAAGGGGGGAGTTAGTGATATAGAGAAAAGGATACTGGGTGCAAGAAAATTATGTGATGCCTTAGTTGTGAGTTTAAAAAGAAAAATGAAGTGTTAAAGCAAGGAAAAAAGATGACAAGTGAAAAGGAAACACCCAGAAAGTTTGAAATAGGAGAAAAGGAGAATGAGATGGAACACAACAGAGTTGGTAGGGCAAAAATGTAGGAAAATGCGACGTTAAGGAGGGCCTTTAGCTACTATGTTCCCAAAATACCATACTTCCTTAGACTACGTTACAAGCCTGGAAAATCCTAAAGTGATCCTAGTCTAAGTAAGTAATTGAAGGTCTTAGTCATGAGTATAGGGACTAGCTTATGGTATTGAGCATGCTGCATGAATATCTTTTGTTAAAGTGAGTGATCTTGCATAGTCCCAAGGTTATAAATGAAAACATCATTGAGAATAAGATATGAGACTTCTTTTTGTGAAGGCACTTGCATTGCATTGTTAATAGTTTGTCATAGTTATATTTTCACATGCATTACTCTGTATTGGTTTGCTAGATGGCTATCTAATTCTGTTTTGAAAAAGTGGTGTGGGTATTTGAGTTTAAGATTGAAGTTATGTATGCAATTGTGTTGAAGTCTATGTGTCACTGTAGTACTTATACAGATTGAGTTCGTCGCTTGAGGACAAGCATTAATTCTAAGTTGAGGGTGTTGATGTGCTGTCAAAATACAACACTTTTGATGCTTAAAACTTTAAATTTTGTGTGTTCTCAATGCGATGTTAGTGGTTTTATGTGTTTTTGTATTATATTTGCATGATTCTAGGGTTGGCATTTATTTTGGGAAGAACGTACAAAAATTGTTGATTTTGTTGTAGTATGAGACCCTTCACAGGCCGTAGTTCACTCTACGTGCTGTGAAGTTGGTTTTGTGGACAATTCCAGTGAGGGGCTGATTTTCTGAAGTTGATTCTATAAACATGCAGATGGGTCATGGATTGGTTTACGAGTAGTAAACATGGTTCGTGCCCTGATGATCAGAGATGAGGGACTTTATGAAGATTCATCATACAAAACCACCCTACGGGTTGTAGAGGTGTATAGTAGGCCTGAAGTCTAGCTTTCTAGTAGCATTGTACGAGACCTAATTACGGGCCATGGAACGCAATATGGCCCGTAAACATTTTTGTGAGGCGTATCAACCCATCTATCCTATTGTGTTTACGACTTCAATTTCAAATATTGTAAATAGATTTTTAGGTTACTTTTCATGAATTTTTCTTATAATACACAGGGAACTCGACAATTAGAGAGAAGAAATAGTGAGATAACTTTGGAGAGTTTTGAGAAATACTTGTACTTTGATTTTATCGTTAATCTTGTGATTCTCTTTGAAGTTGAATTTGCTTGTTCTTAATTCTATTGTGCAATTGCTCTATGATGTTATTCTAATTCATAAGTCTTGCATTTACACAAATCATGAGTAGCTAAGTCCACAACTAGAGTTGTGGGAACCATGAAGAAGTACCAAGGTAAAATTGGATAATTTATAATTCTTGGAAAGTGTGCATGCATGTATTAATTATTTCTTTTCGTTTTGCATGTTTTATAGTGGTGGCAAACAGTAGAATCCACCTAGTGTTACTGACTGGACCAAGGTAGTAATGAATAAGAAAAGAGATTAACTAATCGGATTCGATTAATATGTTCTCACCTAATCAGCTGAACTAGGCCAAGGGGAGGTTGTACTAGGACTAATAGGTAAGGGTTAGTAATGCACACTAGAGAGATAGGCCAAGTCACATAGTGAAATTCGCCTCTTGCCTGGACCAAAGGGTTTAGTGAACTTAACTTATCATCTTGCATGCTACACACTAGAAAAGAACTAGGTTGTCCGGTGATGCTAAGTTAGGGAATCATGGGGAACACAATACCCTAGTTTCTCTCCATATTGATTTAACTCCTTTGTTAGGTTTACTTTCCCCCCCCCCCTTGGGGAAGTAAGTTGGTTAATCACTCAAATTGCATTAATTGAATTCTCTTAAGTCTACATATTCCCTTGGGTTTGACCCTAACTTTGGTTAGGTTCTATTTCTTGACAACGCCCACTTTATCCTCAAAAAGGAGGTGTAACTTGGGCAACATCAACTTTCTCCTCAAAACTCAGTCCAGTAATAGTCAACACCTTAGAGAGTTCATCAATGAATACTTGAGCATCCTCATCAACCTTAGACCCATAGAACTCTAGAGGATTCATCTGGGTAAAATCTCTCACTCTAGAAGTCGAAGTGTGATCACGAGGAAGATTAGCCTCTCTAGTCTTGTTGGTCACCACTTGGGCAAACATGGCAATAGCAGTACAGAATTCACCCTCTTCCATAGGCCCTTAAGGAACTTGGTCCTCATTAACTGGGTCAGTCTAAGTAGGGGTGATCTTCATGGAGGCATCTTATGTAATGTAGCAAGGATGTTATCAGGATTAGGAAACCTTAATAAACAATCCAAGGAACGATATAATACATGAAGAAGTGAGACAATTGTTGGAATGTCATCATAGCCTCCCACTCATAGGCATGGTGCACTTCACACCCACGAATAGGGCTCTACTCTAAGTGGCATGTTGGACTCCAAAGATCATTTATAAACCTAGTGCTCTGATATTAATCTTGTCATAATCCGGACCTAAGGTCTAGGAGTGACATGGCGATGGAAACCCGAGAGTCCCCAAACAAGCCTCAAGTATCCATACTCATATCATCCATTCATAAACGTATCAAAGATAGTAAGCACATAGTTCTGAGGGACATGAAAGTATGACTCACACTATGGGGATATCATAGGGATAGGGATTTGCATAATTCGTATAGCACATAGCACAAAAAGACTAAGGGGCGGGTAAGTACGATTGACTCTATGGGGGCAAAAGGGAATTAGGATCTTCCATATTTCCACATCATGACATAAATTTGTATCAAATCAAAACCAAATCATAATAATCATATCCAATAGATAGCCATATCCACAATCTCTGAATAACACAAGACATAACATATATTTGTACAAGAGTCTAAAAGATGTCTAATAATGCCTCTAGTCATAGAATAGGATAGGGGTCAAGACATGTCCTGGGCTCACCCTCAAAGTAAATAATACACAAGCGTAAGCAAAATAAGGTTGATATGTGGTGTCTTTTTCTTGGAAGATAGGACTCACCACATCACTTTCTCAAATCTGATCTCGCCGTCAACCTGTGGATGATGATAGTCTCCAGTCCCTACATGGTTAGATCATATAGGAAAAAAGTATGTGTTTGTATATTTGAATGTACTAAGTATGTGGGCATGCAATGTATATGAACGTATTAAACCTGCATTCAATGTTAGATGGCAAGGGCACATATATAGAAAGAAATGTATAGCAAAAAAGAGTAATATATCGATATGCCATGAAATACATAAGGCATAAAATGCAATAATGCATCTATATATAGAGGGGATGTGACCATAAATTACATCTCAAACCCATGCAAGCTATTGCATAAATTTGGCCAATGATGACCTCCCATCGTGTGAGAGAAGATTATTTGTCAAAGGTAATCTACACCATGATCACACTCAAATAGTACCTCTCACTTTAAGGATAAAGTGATCATTTTCAAATATTAAACCTAACCATAGATTAGTGAAACATCCCAAAAATGTGCTTCAAAAATACCCATAATCGTAATTTCTATATATCTCAAAATTCGTGTGTGATACTTGTAACGACCCAAAACGTGCCTCGGAATGCCCAAAATTTTAAATTCCATATATCTCAAAATCCATTTGCTATTTCGATAATCTGACTTCATATTCATGTTCAGGGGGTCAAAATTAGCGGAAAATGGGTCTAGCCCTAATTTTAGAGCAATCGAATCACAATTTCAAAATTTTAAAATTTCAATTTCTAGAGACGTCCGCGACAGCACCACGACGCACATCTGTCATGGACATGTGTTAATTTAGCCTCCGCAATAGGTCCGCATTGCAGAGCTGTGTATTTTGCTACCAATGATTATTTTATCTCGGTCTAAGGCTTTGGGGTCTTGGGCCTAAGTGTCCCCTAACGTGTTTTTACCTATACTTAGCCTTATTTCACCCTCATATCATCCCAAACATTTCCCAATATTCCCCAAAACACTTAGCCATATTTTCATTCCAAAATTCAAGCCTCAAAACCCTCATCCAAAGCTAAGGTATGTAGGTTTTAGCCATTGGGTTCTTCCACCCATTGCGCCTTAATCTCCTTTTTACTTAATTCGCATGATTTAAAGTTGATTTTACATGTGGGTCTTTTATATTAAGGAATTTACTACACAGTGATTTGAGTTCATGAAAGTATGATTGTTTTAGCATATTTTGAGTTCTAAATCTTGGATCTATTGTTGACTTTGATGAGGGGTTTTGATGTGAAAGTCTTGGGGGTGTTACAAGGTGTTGATTGATGGTTTTACAACTAATTTTTTAGCATGATTTTATCTCTAAATTGCATGGTATTCTACCCCCATTACACACACCCCCAAGCATTTGATAAAATGTCCGGCTAGGGTTTCTTGTGGAATTGAAGGTCCAAAGCATGAGATATGATATGAATGATGTTATGATGATGAAATGAGCTTATGCACATGATAAGTTCTATATAAAGTTTTGTACTAGACCATGCCCAATCGTAGGGGTCTAAGAACCCGGATAACCGAGATGGGGGTTTTACCCATTAATCGAGGGAAGGGATAGTACTTCTCCACCTAATGATGGGGTGGCATCATCACTAACTGAGTTGGGGATTTGTACTCATCAACTGAGTGAAGGGGTAGTACTTCATCACCTAGGTGATGGGGCAGTATTATCACCAATCGAGTTGGGAGTTTGTACTCATCAACCGAGTATAGGTTAGTACTTCACCACCTAAGTGATGGGGCGGCATCATCACTAACCTACCAAGGGGTTTGTACCTTAGAAATCTTATTTGGTCTACTCTATATATATGATATCCTATATGAGCATGAGTTATTTAAGCATGTTCCACTCTAGCGTTGATCATATATGCCATATTGCTATATTATGCCTATTGCCTATTGATATCCATTTCGAATATGATGCCTATTTCTTGTTGCATTGCATCCGACATACTTAGTACATTCAAATGTACTAATGCATACTCTTGCCTACATGATGTCACCACGTAGGAACTGGTGCCCAAGTTGATCATCCTCCTCCACGTGGCTAGTTCGGTGTTGTTCAAGAAAGTTGGTGAGTCCTCCCCTTCGAGGACCTAGTTTATGTTTCTTCCATTATATATTGGGACACTCTTCTTTATTGTCTATTTTGTCTATGAGGGTGAGCCTGTTTACTTTGTCTTAGCCCCCGCTCTTATCTATGTATTAGAGGTGTTTGTTGGACATGTTATATATCTATGGTATGAGTTTAACTCTTGTATTTTGACCATGATATTGTGCAAGCTTTTCCCTTAGCCCCGGTTTCCCCATTCTCTTATCTTAGATGCTTGATTTATTGCTTCCGTGACTAAGGATGTGTAATGATGCTTTATGAGGCTTGCTTGGGGTCCCTTCGAGTTTCCCTTGTGTCGTGTCACGTCTAGGCCCTAGGCTTGGGTCGTGATAATATTAAAAATATTGATCGGGGGGTAAAATTGAGTGGGAAATGGGTATAACCCCGATTTTAGAGACCCATAGAAAAAAATGATTTTCGCCAAATTTTCAATTCCAATGGTTGTCTGCGATGCCTCCGCGACGCGGAGGTGTGTTTACACTTCCTTAATTTTCTTGTTTCAACCTAAGGCATTGGAGTCTTATCCCCATGCCCACCTATGCATAAAAACATCTATACTTAGCCATTTTTTTCAACTTTATATCACTCAAGACGCTCTCAAAACCCTGTCTAACACTTAACCAAATATTTCATCCAAATTCAAGTATCTCAAGCATAATTCCGAATCTCAAGAACTCCCTTCAAGATTCAAGTCTACATCAAGAAAACCCAAGTTTGAGATATGTGGGTTTCAACCATTGGGTCCTTTCATGCATGGTTCCCAATCTCCCTTTTTATGAAAATCACATGTTTTTAAGTTGTATCATCTATGAGTATCTCTTATAATGGATTTTGATTATAAATTATGTTGCGGTCTTATGAAATGTTGATTGAGTATGATGTTTATATATTTCAAGCTTATACTATGAAGTGATTTTGTCTATTGAGACTATACATGTTTTGAGCTATGAAACTATGATCTATTATGAGATCTGATGATGGATTTCATGGTATCTTACATGAGGATTTTACTATATGTGTGGGTTGATTTAGATTGAGTTTTCTCATATTATTTCACTCTTGAATTGAATGATTTTGAACTAGCATTTTACACCCACCAAGTGTTTGATGAATATCTTGATAAGGGTTCTCAAGTTATGGATGATCTATTACATGGTTTATAAGTCAAGTGACTCTATGATGATTAAGGGATTGTATGTATATATTGAACTCATGAAAAGTATCTATAGTTTTGCAAGTTGACCACACCTTGTTGGGGGGTGTCATGCCCATACTACCATGTGGAGGGGTAGATACCTTGACCACCTTGTTGGGGGGTGCCATGCCCGTACTATCATGTTAAGGGGTAGATACCTTCACCACCTCACCGAGGAGGTGACATGCCATGGATTCCAAGTAGTAGTTGGTTGGTCTATGATTATGGTCTCTTTCCACACATGTTATCTATTTTGCAAGTTATATGATTTACAAACATGTTTTACCACAAGAATTGATCATGCATGCCATATTGATATTATACCTATCCATTACGTATGACTACGCATTTTGATTATGTTGGCTGATATCTTGTTGCATTGGATCCTACATACTTAGTACATTTGAATGTACTAACATATACTCTATGCCTAATGATGTTACCACGTAGGAACTGGAGCACCTCCCGATCATCCTCCATGTGGATAGTTTAGTGTTTGGAAGATAAGCTTTGGTGAGTCCTCATGTCTGAGGACACTAGCTATGCCACTCTTACTTTTGATATCTTTATATGTTGAATACTTGATACTATGAAGGTGAGCCCGGAAAGTGTCTTAGCCCCCACTCCAATCTATGATAGAGGTGTTGCTAGAACAATTGATGTACTTATGCATTAAGCTTTGACTCTTTTATGCTTATAAATATCAAGACTTCCCTTAGTCCCGCTTCCCTTACTTATATCTCTTATTGTTGTTTATTTTGCTTTCGCGACCGAGGATGTGTAAGTGATATGCTAAGAGGCTTGTTTGGGGTCCATTCGGGTTCCCATCAGTCGTGTCACATCTAGGCTCTAGGCTTGGGTCATCATAGTTAGGGTCGAATCCCAAGGGAATACGGTGTTTTGCCACATCAATTCACCAACAATCATTTCAAGCATCAAACAACTCTATATCAATAAAAGGAGGGGGGATTGTAATGATATGTAGTGAAATAAAACTATACTAAGAAAATGTAGAGACAGTCAAATTGGAGAGCAACTTGGGACATTATGTTCCCAATAATTCACTAACTCAAATATCCCGAATAACACAACCTAAATTAGGACATTACATGCAGAATGGTAATTTAAGTTCTTCTAACCCTTGGGCAAAGGTGAAGGTCGACTTTCACTAGGGTGCTTGGCTGGCTACATAGTGTGCCAACTAACAGTTACCTATTGTCCTAGTGAACCTTTCCTTGTTGGGTTTGGTTGAATAGAAGAGAACACATCAATCGAATCCTATCACCTATTTTCTTTTTCTATTCATCACTATCTTGATCGGGATCATGACACTAGGTTGGGCTTAATGTTGGCCACCATTAACCAACAAGCAATGAAGGAAAGTGGATAATAGATGCAAATACCCAACTCAAGAAGTGCAAATAATCCAAGTTATTAAGCTAGCTACTCATTGTTCCCACAACCCTAAGTTGTGGGTGTTTAGCTACTCATACCTTGGGCAAGAAAACAAACACTGAGTGAAATAAACATAGTAGAGAAATTACCCAAGAAGAATGAAGAACAATAAAACCACCTTTGAATTTGGATTCACACGCTTGAATGTTTAAATTAATTTACAACTGATTCCAATCTCCAAATTTGAGTCTCAAAGTAAAACCCTAATTTTCTACTCTAAAATCTTACAATATTCTAAAAACTATGAAGTTGTTGTCTAAAAAACTCTAAAAAAAACTTATTCTAGAAACCTAACATATACATTTATAAAAAGGCCCTCAAAATAATTAGAAAATTTGGTCGGCATCTACTATGTCTCGTAGGCCGACCTACTAGCCGTAATCAGGCTTCCGTGGTTAGCACTTGACATTTTGGACTTCACTACTTCGATCCACCTCTACGAGTTGTAGTCTGGTCTACGACTCGCAATGCCTTCTCATAGTCCACCCTTGCATTTCTTAGTCCAATATTAATCAATACTGTTAATTGCTATGAGGCCTCTTTGTATGAGTCCTAGTGAGGACTACGACTCATACATTGAGCTCGTATGGCTGAACTTCAACTTCTCAGATTTTGATTTTGGAAACTATTAATTGCTATGATTGTCCCCTATGACTCATAACTTGGGCTACGACTAGTAGTGGGTCCTGTAGATCCTCAAAATCAACAAAATCTACAACTTTTCCCAAAATCAGGCCAATATATACTTTCTACGAAAATAAACACAAAAACACATATAAACCATAAAAATTCACATTGAAACACACAAAATCTCATGTTTTATGCACCAAATATGTTGTATTTTGATAGTATATCAACACCCTCAACTTAGAATAATTATTTGTCCTCAAGTGACGACTTAATCTAGATATATAATGAGCAATACATAGAAATCAACTTATTGGCATATAACTTACTCAATTTCAACTCAGGTACCCATGACTGCATTTTCAAAACATGATCATGTAGCTATTAAGCAAACCACAACATATTGACTCATTTTACAATCCAACTATGACAAGTTAAGAAGCATCAATAATCCACATTCACTGAACAAGTCAAATGATAACCATGCAATGCAAATGCCCTCACAGAAAAGAAGTCCCTTTTAAACAGTTGATATGATTTCAAAAGATACTTCTGGGACTGTGCAAGTATACTCACTCTCAGAAATGAGATTCATGCATGATAACCAATACCATAGGCTTGCCCATATACTCACAACCCGGACTATTCACTAATTTGATTAGGATCACTTTAGGATTTCATAGGCTTGTAACTTAGGTTCATGGGGCTTTGGTATGGTATTTTGAGTAACTAGTACTAAGGCCTAACCTTGAACTACATTTTTCAACACTTTTACCTTAACAACTAACCCATTCTCAACTTGTCCTCCTTTATTCCTTATTTCAAGCTTTTCGAGTATTTTCTCTTCATTTTTCTGCTTGTGCCTTATTTTCAAACTTGTTTTGCTTTTTCACTCATTCTAAGGCATCTTTTTCTCTTTTTTCTTTTACCCGTTACATGACTTTTTGTTCTCTCACCACCTTATTTTTTCTATTATACCAAAACATAGGTCACCCTCAACTTAGGCTTTTAGCTGAGGTGAAGTACATAATATTCAATCCTCAACCCAAGGCCACTTTTGGTAGCCAGCATCAACTTAGGCTTTTTGTCTCAATAAAGGTTCACAATGTTCAAGGATAGACTAGGGTCAATATCAAGGTATTTCACTAGATAAGGTTAGGCTAACTAGGTATTAAGAAAGAAAAGGGTACATGTAAAGCTAAAATATTTGGAACAAGGGATAAACCCTTTCACTTGGTTGTTCATTTAGGCAAAAGCGGACTAAATAAAAGAACAAGCACCTAAGATCCCTTTCTAATCCATACAATCTCTACTCCAACTCAAAGTAATAGGACAAGTTATGAATTTATACACAATGCATGAAACACAACAAAATAAGCTCACACGCACATGGCATTGTCTATATAGCCAACATAGACTCACATATCATGCTTCAAGCATCAACTTGCCTTCACTTAGTTAGAAAAAACATTGCCAAACCATTCAAACATGCATGATTGCAACATAACTACTCATCAACAGAAATTATTAAAGGTACCAATTTTTCAAAAATTTTAATAAACCATCAAAACAATGTGTATGGCAAGAGTTTAAGCACCATATATTACAACATTTATCTACAACATCTAAAACATGCCAGTTCAACATAAAAATAAAAAACCACGAGGCAAAATAACACAGGCAAGAAAACCTTACGATATCAAAAACAGGAATATTTATGGACTAAAGGCCACTCAGACTTCACCCTAGTCTATAACTACCGACACCCCCTTGAAAAATATGTACTTTGTCCACAATGTACAATAAACAAAACAAAATGAGCATATGGGGTCAAAAATCAAACATCAAATGGTTCCTAAGCACCAGTCTCTAGTTGTACATGCGTAACTCCCTCCTGTGAGGTAGTCTGGGATGCAGCCATGCTAGATGAGCCAATGCCCTGCAATAGATTAAGCTCCTGGGTTCTGTTCAGCTCCTCTACTTCTCTGGAAGCCCTCAGGGCGAACCTAGTGATCTCCTCCTCCAACTCCTCATCATCCTCAAAGCTTTTCCACCGCTTGTGCCCCTCCTCTATATCAGCCTCTTCGATACGTCTCTTCCAGGGAGCATGTGGTGGATTGTCCGAGAACATATCAAATAGCGGCTCATCTGTAGGTGTCTACTCAAGAATTGTGATTGGAGTCGCTAGTGATGTAATCAAGTCAGCCTTGAACTTTATTAACTCCTGATGAAATGCTGATAAATTTGGAGGTCGAGCCTCAGTATGTCTCTTCTGCACATGCTCCTCGAAGGCATCAACTCGGGTATCCACCGTAGTAACTTTAGCCCATGATAATCTCTTAACCATGGCCTGAAAAGCAATAGTAGACATGATATTTGCTGAAGGACTCTGATATGTAGATGGCTCTGGTACGAGTGTGACTTTAATGGGACTCATCTCAGTATCGACTATCATAGGCTACTTTGGTCCCTCATCCCAAGTGGTAGCAGCTGGAATAGTAGTGGCAGCAACCGTCGAACCCTCGGCATGTGGCTCTAGCATAAATATCTCAGGCATAAGCGGAGGTTGCACCCTCTAAAACGCCACAGGATTCTCATCATCCTTTATCAGGCTGGGATCAATAGTGTGGAGGGCCTCAATATGTGGATCAACATGAAGTGAAACTCTAATATATGCCTCCATGCATAGCCTATGGATCAATACTGGAAACGGCATACATGTGGCCCTCCAGAGAACCGAATCATGGATTTGCTCCACCATGAGCCGCACCCAATCAATATTGTAGTTGGCTAAGATGCTGGCTAATAGCACAACTCCAACATAATAACATTTTCTACGAAAGTGGGTCAGATGTGAGACCAGATGATGGCCCACAAAAACTTAGCTGGAAAGGAGAGGGAGGACCTCACTATAGACTCAGAATGCTCAATGACCCATGTAGTCTCTCGACCACGCTTCGCTATCTGACTAGCAACCCATCTCAGCAGCTCAGTCCTCTGCTCGACACTCTTAGACATAACAACCTATCTAATCTACCTAATACGCCGATCAAACTCAGCTATAGACTCTGGTGCTCTATATATGGGACCAAACTGTACTCGACGGATCATCTCCTCTGAAATATAGACCCACTGATCTTGAACCAAAACCTTTCTCCATCGTGGCTGCTCGAGAGGCTTTTCCCCTTGGGAAAATCTTATAGAATAGTAGTCAAGTAAGCTGCGTAGAATTTCCGCACCAA
This sequence comes from Solanum ossicruentum, assembly GCA_025774065.1. NCBI lineage: Eukaryota > Viridiplantae > Streptophyta > Magnoliopsida > Solanales > Solanaceae > Solanum > Solanum ossicruentum. The sequence continues at coordinate 37,997 of JAOTQR010130233.1, read as the reverse complement.
TGGTGGGGAGTATTTGCCCGGCTTGTAAATCAACCATCTGAGCCCATGGCATCTTATCTCAGCCTCTAGTGCTGGGACATGGCTCAGGCATGTATCCACCAATTGGGGCTCCTCATAGAATGATCTCACCAGCTTCTCTTGCCCTTTTTGGCTCTAACCCTGTCTATAGATGGCCTTCATATTCTCGATACCCCAACGATGATGTTGAGGGTTCGTAGCAGAAATGGATGGGGCAATCAAGGACTGGGCAGCCTACCTATCCTGGTGCGACTCCTCTGACTCAGAACCATCCTCACTCGCCTCCTCATCAAACTGGGAGGTACACTCCACCTGCATCAAGGCCTAAGTAGCCCTAGCAGCAACTACCCTAGTTTGAGGCACCTTGACCTCGGGATCAATCCGGATGTTGGAGACCTTGTTAGATCAATCTTAGTGCTCATTGTCCAAATTTGCATTAATAAGTCTTTGGTTGAAAGCCTTGATAGCCGTATTTCTATTTTTGGGGACCATTATACCTGAAATCGTCAAAAACACACAATTAGCCCGACATACACATCAACAAAAGAAAATAAAAATTGAAGAAAAACTAGGAAATTCAACGCTGCATTAGTTGCAGGTGGCAGTTACGAGACCTCAGAACGACTAGTAGTGGAGATTATGAGTTGTATTGTGGCCTCATAGTCCACAGGTGCATTTCCATTTTAGAAACTGAAACTAGGTACAAGAGCAGTTATGACTCGTAGCCTTGACTACGGGTCGTAGATGGGTCCCGTACTAGGTTTCAGTTTGCAAAATTTAGTACAGGCTTAGGTCCATGAGACCCCACTATGATTTATAGAAGGGACTACAGCCCATAGGTGGGTCTCGTATAATAAATGTTCAAGGTCCTGAGGCCACTGTTATTCCCTACAAGAGGTAACTACGACTTGTAGACTCTTCTACGAGTCGTAGGAGACTCCCGTAGTAAGGAATAATAGGTACCTATCACTTCACTACACAGATCTAAAAAACAGTTCTAATGTAAATAAAATAGTATCAAAGCAAAATCAATTCATTCATAAACTAAACACAAGACATTCCAAACCCCCAACATATCATCACACTTAAAATCTACCCCAACACCAACGGTATAGCAATATATAAACATTCAAGTCCTTTTTCCCAACTTATTCATAATGTATTCATGTAATCACCAGTCCCAAACAAAACACAAGAATTAGTCAACATCATTCAATATCAATTTGGGAATCAGTTAAATAAGCTTCATAAGATATAGTCAATTTCATGATTCCAACTATGCCAACCAAATCCACACATTATCGTGTTCCAACGATACTAACAAATCAATGATCTTCCACAACTCGTTAACAACCAATTGATTCGACAAATAACATGATAACATTATCCCCAAATATACCAGCACAACCAAGTCATTCAACATACGGTTAAATCAGTCACTAATATCCAAAGCAAGCCCAAGTTTTCCTTTTCATTTCCATTACACACAGCAGTGCTATGCTTTAGTACAAATTTCAAAATCTCAAATTATTTTAATTATCCAAAGAAAAGCAAATGTTGACTAGGAAATAAACCAGAGGTCATACCTTAGAAGTAATTGACTTGAAGCATGCAAAATCAAGAAAATGAGGTTCTGAGCCCTAATCGTTGGAATACTCGTCAGAAGTAGGGGAATATGATCAAAGAAATGGTCGGAGAAAGCTGGGGAAAAAGATTAGGGGTGATTTTACCATGCTTAGGGTTACAATGGGGTCAAAGTGATTTTGACCCCTATTTAACCCTTACCGAGTTAATTTTAAAAATAAACTGAGTCAGGTCTACGAAACCCCGACCGTGGCTCGTAGCTCTAACTATGGCCTATAGATCTTGGTCTCATAGTCGACTCAACACTTACAAAAATTTTGAAATCATACCTGGGCACTATGAACCCAATTTATGACTCATAGTATGGGCTACGAGTCGTAAAGTTGGCTCATAGTATGAGTGCCAAATTCAACTAATCATTGTTATCCTATACAAGGCATGACTACGAGTCGTAGTATGCACTACAACTCGTAAGCCCGATCGTAGAGGCTGCTTCAAATGTCATTCTTGCTATTTTTCCACTTTGTTCAAAACTTTCACAAATTTTCTCAAAGTGCACCATCACACGAACATACAACCAATTCAATGTCTAAAACAAGAATCAACATTCAATCAAAATGCTACTTAAAAATCCACAAATTGCCAATAAAATCAAAAACAAACAAAAGCATTAAACCTCTTTGGTTGTCTCCCAAGTAGCACCTTATTTAACATCGTGGCATGACATAGTCATCTTTATTCATCAAAATTCCTCAATATCCCACACTTCATTTTTGAGTTCAGTGGGGTGCTTCATAGATTGACAAATGTCAAAAACCATTTCTGCATCATTTACCCTAAACCTGAGTTGACCCAAATCCATATCCACCAAGGCTCTCCCTGTGGCCTAAATGGTCTTCCTAGAATAATAAGGACCTTAAAATCAACTTCACAATCAAGAATCACAAAATCCACCGGGAATATGAACTTATCCACTTTGACTAGCACATTATAGACTATTTCCTGCATCTTCTTGATTGTCTTATTCGCCATCAGTAACCTCATTCGTGTTGGAGTAGGTGAACCTAAACCAAGATTTTTAAACACGGCAAGAGGTATCAAATTTATACTTGCTCACGAATCACATAATACTCTTGAAAACTCAACATCGCTAATGGTACAAAGGATGGTAAATGCACCGGGATCCTCCCTTTTTTGGACTAAATATTTAGTCATAATGTCACTACAATCTTGGATCTCTTGCGAAAGCTCTTGGCTCACCATGCTCTTTTTCGTCACCAAATCTATCATATATTTATCATGCCCAGGCATTTTCTCCAATACTTCAATGAGGGGAATGTTGATGGACAATTGTTTCAACATGGATAGGAAGTGTTTGAACTTACCATCCTCCTCCTTTTGCTTGAGCCTTTGGGGAAAAGGAGGGGGAGATCTTAGGGTAGTCTTGTTCTTTTCTTGCTCCTTCACCACTTCATCTCTCACCCCATTGTTAGCCACACCTTCTTCCTCTACCTCAACTTTGTCTTTAACACTCTTTTTACAATTCTTATTCACAACCACCGATATTGTAGGGTCAAGGTATCTTTCAACTCCTTGTCATAAACGCCATGCAATTCCCCTCATTCTTTGATTTTGCACCGTATTGCTCAAAAATGTACCCTTTTGATGTTGATTCAATTGAAGGGACACTTGATCAAATTGTTGTTCGAGTTGCTTGATGGCTATCGAATGAGAGTTGATCTTTTGGTTGATACTTGAAATATCCGATTTCATTCCTTTCAAAGTCTTATCTTGATTCTCTGCTTTCTTCAACAATTTGTCAAACATCTCCTCGATCCTTGGATTTCTAGAACTGGCTTCACGATTATGCGGAGGCATATAAGGACAATTTCTATACCCATCTTTTTGGCCCTACTCCGCTTCTAGCACCCTATCTCTCTCAAAATAACCACCACGGTTATCTCTATATGTACCCTTTCGATTGTAGTTTTGACCTTGTTTTTTGAATTCTTGACGCCAATAGTCCGAATTGGACCCTTGGGCATTGTTCCAAAAATCCACTGCTTGATCTCTAACAAAGCAAGCATCTCCATCATAATATGACTCACCATACATGGGAACCTAGTGGTTGGTGGACAACCGCATGAACACTTTCTTGAGTTTGTTTCACCACGAGGTCCATGCTAGTCTTGAGTTGAGCAAGTTGCTACATGATCTCATCATTGATTTTCGCTTGCTCCGAACTAACACTCACAGCACAAGAGCTTCTTGTAGTAGGCTCTCTCCCTTTGGCCCTATGCTCTATTAGTCTTCACTACTTTCACCATCCTTTTCGCTATCCTTATGAACAGTTGATCTAAGAACATGTCTCCCATGATTGTATCGGCGGACACTTGACTATTCTCATCAAGAGCTCGATAGAAAATTTCCACTAAGGCATCATCCACGATCTTATGGTCCGAAACCATTTTCAAATATTTGGTGAACCTCTCCCATGTTATGCTAATAGAATTAGCTGTCAATTGCTCAAAGTTATTAAATTTAGTCCTTAAGTTTGAGCTATTTGGACCTTGGGAAGTATCTCTCTTAGAAGACTCTTTTCAATTCTGCCTAACAGGTGATTAAGCTCTGTGGGAGTTCTGGCAACCATATTGCTGCATTACCAGTAAGAGATAGAGGGAACACATGTAACCTGACATCATCCATAGAAAGATTTTGTGTACCCATCACATTTTTACACATAAATACAACATTATGAAGATGACTATGAGGATCCTCAGTAGATAACCCTGCAAACAAATCACAATTCTGAAGCATTTGGAGTAATCCACTTGACACCGTGAACTTTGTGTCTACCTATAGTGGTGGAAACACTATAGCACCTGTGACGTACATGTCCATAGGATTCAACCGATATTGATTCCAACCATATGCATTCTCGTTGAAATCCCAATAGTGTGGCCTATTTTCCTTGGTGGTAGATTCTCCTCTTCAACCTTAATATGCACGTTTGCTTGGGCCATTCTCCTTGCAATACTTTGGATCTCAAGATTAATTGGAACTAAAGGATGCCTTGGCTCCTTGTGTTGGGCATACACCATGTATACCCTTCAAAAGAAACTAAGCAACAAAAACAAAAGTAAAATACAAGAGAATTAAGCAATCAACACTTGAATTAACTACTACTTAAATCATGTCAAACCTCATCGTATTCCCCGGCAATGGCGCCATTAATTTTGATCATGCTCAAACAGCACCTCTCACTTTTAGGATAAAGCGATCATTGTCAAACATAAAAATAACCATAGGTTAGGGTTGAATCCTAAGGAAATATGGGGTTTTGCCACATTGATCCACTAACAATGATTTCAAGCATCAAATAACTCTATTCTTAATAAAAGTGTGGGTTTGTAATGATATGTAGTAAAATATAACTATACGAAGAAAAAGTAGAGACAAATAAATTGGAGAGAATCTTGGGAAATTATTTTCCCCATGATTCACTAACTCAAACACCTTGGATAACACAATCTAAATTAGGACATTGCATGCAGGACGGTAACTTAAGTTCTTCCAACCCTTGGGCAAAGATGAAGGTCGAATTTCACTATTGCACTTAGTCGGCTACCATAGTATGACAACTGACCGTTACCTATTATCCCAGTCAATCTCTCCTTGGCCAGGTTTGGATGATTAGATGAGAACACATCGATCGAATCTTGTCACCCATTTCCTTTTCCAATTCATCACTACCTTGATCGGAATCATGACACTAGGCGGGGTTTAATGTTGGGCACCATAAAACAATAAGAAAAATGAAGGAAAATGGATAATACATGCAAACTTCCAACTCAAGAAGTACGAATAATTCGTGTTATTAAGCTAGCTACTCATGTTTCCCACAACCCCAAGTTGTGTGTATTTAGCTACTCATACCTTGGGCAAGAAAACAAACATTGAATGACATAAACATAGTTGAGAAATCACCTAAGAAGAATGAAGAACAATAAAACCACCTTTGAATTTGGGTTCTCATGCTTGAATGTTGAAATTAATTTACAAGTGATTCCAATCTCCAAATTTGTGTCTCAAAGTAAAACCCTAATTTTCTACTCTAAAACCCTACAATATTTTAAGAACTATGAAGTTGTTGTCTGGAAATATCTCCAAAAACCGATTGCAAAACCCTAAAATATAATATTTATATATTTACAAAAATGTCCTCAAAATAATTAGAAAATTTGGTCACCCTACGAGCCGTAATCGGGCTTTCATGGTTAGCACTTGGCATTTTAGACTTCACTGCTATGATCCATCTCTACAAGTTGTAGTCTAGTCCACGACTTGTAATGCCTTCTCATAGTCGACCCTTTATTTCTTGGTCCAATTTTAATCAACATTGTTAATTGCTTCGAGGCCCTCTTCTACGAGTCATAGTGAGGACTACGACTCGTACCTTGAGCTCGTATGACTAAACTTCAACCTCTTAAATTTTGGTTTTGGAAACTGATAATTGTTATGATTGTCCCCTACTGGGCTACGACTCGTAGTGCGCACCATAGATCCTCAAAATCAACAAAATCTGTAACTTTTATCAAAATGGCCAACCTATATTTTCTGCAAAAATAAACACAAAAACACATAAAAACCATAAAAAGTCACATTGAGCACAAAATCCCATGTTTTAGGCACCAATGTGCTATGTTTTGACAGCACATCACACCACACCTTATGACCTGATCATTTCAATGTGATGGCCATATTCTTCATAACCAGGTCATTTCAGAAGAATTTTCATATCATATCACAGTTTGCAACCATACCTTATGACCATGTCATTTCGGTAGAGGGTTACCACATACCTATGCTGGCATATAGTTCAAGGGAAAGGGGCAGGCCCTAGGGGATAGCCGTGGCGCCCCCAGTCCTATTTGGTGCTTAGACATCTTCCCACAAGAATACATGTATGTATACATGCTTTCAAAAGAGGTACAAGTCATATCAAATAATTTCAATGCATACTTGGGCTTAAAAGCCTAACATTTATCATAATCATTCATACTTGCACTCAAAAGCCAAATCATATTTTGAGTCACACTTTTCATGCATAGGAATAGCTCATCACTCATATCAATAAGGTGTAAACACCTAATTTTCTCAAAAAGTCATATCATAGACATCTATGTGATCACATTTTTATCATAACCATGGGCTTAACTCATCAAATCATTTTCATCAAAAAACCATATTTGAGATTTGCCCACCGATAATTTTCATCAAAACCCAATGTTCATGAATACATATGTCATGAATGATGTGAGAATGGCATGGGCAATGGAGATTCAATCTTAAATCAACAATACAATATGAAACTCAAGTAAATCTATATTTCAAATCACAATTTAGATTGTCCATACTTGGATCAAACTTTAAAGGGAAAATGCATATTCAGATCTTCATAATACACATGTAATTCAACATATTAGGGCTTAAATCACCTTAAAATCAACAATAAAGCATAGCCTATATCTCTATTGGATCAAATAAACAATAATCTTAAAACGCATAATTAAAGTAAGCTCAATTTTATGAAAATCAAAGTAAAAGAGTTTTAGGTCTTTATGGTTGAAAGGGACCATGAATAAATCCTACATACCTTAGTTACCCAAGAAGAAACAAAAAGAATTTGATGAAGAAGAGTGTCTTTCCATAATTCCTAAGCTAAGCCTTCACTAGTCCACTTGAGAGGAGCTCTTACGCGAGAACTTGAAATAAATTCTAAGTGATGAATGAATTTGAATAAGAGAATAAGAGTATAGGTCATTTGAAAGTCTTAGGATAGCATAAAAAGTCAGAGACGACCCTTAGGAGTAGCCAAAATTACAAGAATGTCATTAATGAAATAGAAGTCAAAATATTATCAGGGGTCCCGTACAAGGGTCACACTGACCGTGCAGGGGTCACATGAACCGTGTGGTTTCCATGAAGCTATACTTAGAAAACTTCTCACCGATGAAGTTTCGAGAGGGTGATTTCTTACTTAGAAGATTTTCACACCAATTCGCATACGGAGGGCCATACGGACAGTAAAGGGTCATAAGGACCTTATGAGGTTCATATGTGAAGTGCCTTGGCCAAATGTGGTTTTCAAGGCCAAGGATACATCACACAAGCCACCCTACAGCCAGTGAAGTTCCATACGGACCATGTAGAGTTTATGTGGTGCGTGCCTTGGTCTTAAGCTCCAACATAAGGCCAAGACTCTACACACAAGGCCAAGGGCCACCTTAAGGCTCCTCCACATGGACCGTGGTGAGTCACACGACCCGTAGAGGTTCCCATAAGGTGTAACCTTGGTCAGAAACTTTCTGGCACCAAATTCCAAGCACCACTAAGGCCATACAAAGCTTCGGTCCATATAGTAGCTGAATCCATGGGTTGTTTTGCATGTTTATAGGTTGGAAGCTACAAATTTCATAAACTTGACTTTTGTGACACAAGGTTCTATGGATTGAAGTATGGACTATACAATGATCCTTGGCCTATCGGAAGGGTTTCGTAGATGGCTCCGGCAGTTTTTAATGAAGGGCATTTTTGACATTTCCATTTTACCTAAGTTCTAAACTACATCATTTTGGCTACCCTAACTAACTTAACCATCCTAGCGCTTGTAAGTCCAATTCCTAATTCATTTAGAGCATTTAATCCTCAAATTTCTCTCAAGGGTTCTCAATATTTCTCTCTATAATTTAAGATTCTATTGAAGCTAGGGCTTGAAGGTTTAATCATGTTTTTCCAAATTTTCTTTTTCAATTTTAATGATTCTACTTGAGGTATGTAGGGCTTCATTCATGGATTAGTTTCATCCATGAAGCCCAACTAATCCATGAAGCCCAATCCAAATCCTTCTTTTTATCAAAATTTCATGATAATTTCCTACTATGATTCCTAATGCATGAATTATGCCTCTTATATAATAATTATGGCTAATTATGCCTGAATTATGATGAATTTCATGGTGTATATGATTTTAAAGATAAAGTATGTGATTTAAAACTATACATGATTAGGGCTTAATGACCTGATGTGGGTTCCTTTATGAACCAATTTGATTTTAATTGCATGCGTTTTTATGAATTCTATCTAATTGCGTGATTATGACTCAATTTTCCATGGACCCGCACTTAGCCCTAGTCTCTTATGACAAAGTCATGGATTTTATGACTATTAACTAAATATGTAAAAGCATTATTTAATGATGGTGCTATAACAATGATGATGATGTTTTGTTAATGTTATGTTTATGATGATGCTATGATAAAGAGGGTGACAAAAATCATCATGTTTATTGTAAGATCCCACCTATAAGGACTATGAAAAAAATGCAAGAAAATAAGCTAGGAAAATATTTGGAACTGTCAGTTTCTTATGAGCTGTAAATTATTGTACGACCCATAAGTTGGTTCGTGGCACTTAGAGAAGACTTGGTGAAATTTGAATCTTTCAGGGATTCAATCTATGACTCGTCAAATGACCCGAAAAATCTTTTATGAGCCATAGATCATTTCATGGAAAGTAAATTAGAGAAGGGTCTCTGAAAGTCTGAAAAGCTATCAGACGAAACCCCTATCTATGGATCATAGAATGAACCACGGCCCGTACATAGGGTCTCATAGTTCTGTCCAGTGGATTTTTATAAGGGGAAGTTCCAACCTTTCCTATTCCCTTAACAGCCTCATCTAGCCCCTCCATGACCCCTCATACAATTACAAGCCCCTCTCACATCAAGTTGAGTTCATATATATGTATATTTTAAATGATCATATATCTTAGCACATAATGAATTAGATGTTGGGAGCCCGCCAAGTGAAAACTCTTTGAATTATCTTTCCAACGCAACTAGCTCACCTAATTTGGAGTTCGGACCAAAACGTTATGCCCATTTTAGTGAAGCAGTATCAGGCTGCAAGTTTATACAACCCTCCTTACGGCCCGTGGATTTACTTATGGCCCATAAATGGGGTTTCATGGAAACTGTCCAACCACTTTTAAAAGGGGTGTTTTTGTGCTTTTCTCACACCCTATGCCAATACAACATCAGTTTGGCCTCTATTATACTCCTTATCAACATATACAACCCTAATTCACCTCATTCCTCCTTATTCCAAAATCACTCTAAGTCTCAAAACTCTCTCAAGGTATTCAAGTGTGAGGGCAAGCTAGGATTTTGGGTTTTCCATCTCTAATCATATTTCTTCCACCAAAATCACCCCAAGGTATATATGGGTTTGATTGTGAGAACCTTTCTTTCCACAAGTCCAACCATACTTCTTCTCCAACTACATGAAATTCATGGATCTTTTTTGCGTATTTTATGTACTCTAGCATATGATGTTACTATTATGCATTCTATGATGGTTTGTTCTTATGTATCATCATGAAGTGAAAAATCATGTAAAATTTATGGATTTTTATGAGGGTTGAGAAAGTCTTAACTAGGTCTTACTTGGTAAGGTGGATTCTTTGAATTATTTTAAAAAAGGACTTTATTTACACTTCTCATGTCTTACAACTTGGCCTTTGCATGATTTGAGCATAAATGCGAACCCACTATATTTTGACCAAAGTTGTATTCCAAACTTCCTATGTGGGTATAGGTCTTATGGTTTGACACATGAGTTACACTTTGATGAATGTTGAGCTATTTGAGATTATGCGTACTATCACTATAATCATGAATTCAGGGTTTGTGTAAGATAAGTTTAATCTTCCCATGTCCATGTTTTGGAGGATTATGTTTATGATTATGATGGATTGATTAATACTCATTCAAACTAATTATTTCTCATTGTGTGTCTTGAAATATGATCTCTAAATAATGTGGGTTTTAGTACAGTGATGGTGAATTGAATTGAATAACTTTAAAATGAATTGATCATACTCCTCTTTTGTTGTGTACTCTTGAATTGCATGATTTCAAGCTTATGTGTATATACCCACTATGTTTTGACTAAAGTATCTTATGAGGATTCGTGAAAGTTTTTGTGGTGAGTCCTATCATCTAAGGACAAGCTACTATCCATCTACCTATTATATTACTTCCACTTATGTTTATTTACTTTGAAAGTTAGCCCAGGGCATGTGTTGCTCTCTATCCTATCTACGACTTAGAGGCATTGTTGCACTAGTTGTAGACTCTTGTAGAGATATGTTATGTTATCTATTTAGAGATTATAGTTATGGCTATCTATTGGACATGGATATTATGATATTTGTTTATGTTATGATGTAGAAGTCCTAAGTCCCATCCCACCCCCATAGAGTGAGTCATACTTACCTGCCCCTTAGTTCTTATGTGCTATATGTTATATGAATCCACGCAGATCCCTATCCCTGTGATATCCCCATAGCGTGAGACACTTTCTCGCCCCTTAGATCTATGTGTTTACTACTTCATTATGTGCTTCTGAACTGATGATGTGAATGTGGATGCTTTGAGGCTTGTTTGGTGAATCTCGAGTTCCCATTAACCATGTCACTCCTAGACCCTAGGTCCGAGTCATGACTAATTGATGCATCATCTGAACTAGTTTGGCGGATTCTATTCGGATTGCTCTTTTGCAAGCTCAATAATCTTGGGGTTGCAAGTAAGTTTCACAGTCTAATGGGTATTCAATGCATCGCTGATTGGTTTGGCGATTAAGTCAGCATCGTCGAATTTTCTTCTTGCAACCTCTACTTGTGGAATTTAAATATTAATTCAATTTCTCTTCCTTTCCTTACACAATCACACACTTAGATCTAATTTCATGTAAAAATATTGTCACCTTGCTAAAACTATTAGGGTAAAATTTGAGTTTGGCATCCATTTTCAGCATCATCATCATCTTCACAAGCTTAAAGGTATGTCCTTTGGCCCTTGCAAGTTCATTGTTGAAGTATGTGCTTGATAGTGCGGAATTGATGCCTAAATCATTCCTGGTTCTAATCATTGAGTGTTGCTATACTTGGGTTTGTGTAGGATCGCTTTTAATTAGTGAGTAATTGGGTGTACTATTGATCATTTTTAGGGTTTAGGGCTTGAAATTATGAGTGACAGTGAGTAATGAAGTTGAACCCTACTTTTGTTGTGATTCTTTGATGGAATAGCCTTAATTCGTTTGTGATTGTTGTATTCCTTGCTTGTGTAGATGCTTGGTTGAGTGTGAGATTGAAAATCGAGTACCCCTACCCATGTGTCTCATTCTTGAAGTCAATATTAGGAAGTTGAGGGTGTCGTGTATATGAATATTCTCTTAGCACCTATCTCATGATGTGTTAACTCCATCTTTCCTATGTTGTTGGCATTATTGTGAATTGGAATGTGGTTTCAGTATGCATCTATACTTGATTATGGATGATTTAATTGAAATTAAGTTGTGTAGTTTAAATGGTGATAATAAATTGAGATGTGGTATTGATTTTTTAAGGAGGGAAGTAACCTTTGTTTCTAACTAAATGGCTTGAACATTCCTGATGATGGAGTGGGTGATAGCTTTCTTAAGGTTAAAGTCATCATTTGGTTAGATTTTTGCACCTCCGAGAAGTCTGAGTACCCCTAGGTCAATATTCACCTCGTAAATGTGTTTGTTGTGCTTAGTAGGTGATTGAAATTTATGGAAAATGCTTTAAAAGGTCAGGGAGGTATAAAGCTGGGGTAAACAAGTTGAGACCTCGAAAGCCACTGAAAAGAAATCTGCTTATCCAGATTGGACCGCTTGGAGGAGAAAGAGAAAGGGTCAAGTAGACCTATCCATACTCCATCATCAAAGCTCCAACCTCCAATGGAGAGTGTGTTACAACTTGAAACTGATGGGAAGAAGGAATTGGCAAAGAAAAAATAGATTGCCTAGATTGAGCATAAAAGTTAAGTAAGGTCGAGAATCATGATGTCATGGTGGTAAATGGGTCCGAATCATCATTGATTGAGTATGTCAAGTCTATACAAGATCATGATCCCTCCTTGATTGAATTGAAGGCCTTGGTGAGAAAGAAAAGATAGAGATGTTCTAACAAGTGGGAGATGGGGTGCTTCATCATCAAGGGAGACTATGTGGTCCAGATGTTGATGGTTTGAGAAATTCGAGATTGTAAGAGGCTCATAATTCTTCCTATTCCATTCACCCTGGTACTACTAAGATGTATAGAGATTTGAGGGAAGTGTATTGGTGGAACGGAATGAAGAAGTACACTGCTAAATTTGTGGCCAAATGCTCCAATTATCAATAAGTTAAGGTGGAACACTATAAACCGAGTGATTTAGCTAAAAATATTAAGATTCTTACTTGGTAGAGCAAAGAGATTGACATGAATCTTTTAGTGCGGTTTCCTAAGATGAAGGAACACTTTGATTCTATATGGGTGATAGTGGATCAAATTACGAAATCAACTTATTTCTTACAGTTAAGACATCTTTTGGTGTCAAGGATTATCCCAAGTTATATAGTCAGGAATTGGTGAGGTTGGATGGGATCCCATTGTCCATTATTTGACATCATGGTACTTAATTTACCTCCCACTTTTGGAAATCATTTCATAGAGGTCTAGGTACTAAAGTAAAGTTAAGTAGTGCATTACATCCTCAAACCGATAGGTAAGCCAAAAGGACAATTCAAACATTAGAAGACATGTTGAGGGCTTGTGTCTTGAAATTTAAAGGAAGTTGGGATGACCATCTACCTCTCATCGAGTTTTCCTATAATAATAGTTATCATTATCATTCAAGCATGGAGATTTCACCATTTGAGGCTCTATATGGTAGACGATGTAAGTCTACGGTGGGATGCCTTGAAGTTGGGAAATTTCCTTGATTAGCCCAGATTTGGTTATGGATGCCATTGTAAAAGTGATCTCATAAGAGAAAGATTGAAAATTGCCCAAAGTAGAAAAAAGTCCAACTTCAATGTGAGGAGAAGGGGCCTTGAGTTTAGTTTTGGAGATCGGCTTTACTTGAATGTGTCATCTATGAAAGGTGTGGTTTGATTCGATAAGAAGGGGAAGTTGAGCCCAAGGTTTTAAGGCCTTATAAGATTGTGACAAGGATTAGTAAGGTGGCATATGAGTTGAAGTTTCCATAAGAGATGAACCTAATTCATCTGGTGATCCATGTGTTAATGTTGAGAAAGTTATCGGGGGATACGAATTCTATAGTTCCTTTTAAACACATTAATGTTGAGGAGAATTTGATAAATGAAGAAGTTCTAGTAGAGATACTATATAGACAAATAATAAGATTGAGGAACAAAGATATAGAATCTGTTAAAGTCCTTTGGAGGAACCAACAAGTTGAAAGTGCGACTTGGGAAGTCAAAGTGGACCTGATGAAATGATTTACATATTGTTTCCACTCTATGCAAGCCTAAGGTAATAATAAAAACATGCCTAAGATGTCATGTCATGTAATTCAGCCCTTAGAGTCAAGTTTCATGCATGCATATTCATTGTATCCTTTGTTAATGGTTTTGATGCATAAGCATGAGCTTTTATGAAAGTGATGTTTACGTTGCATTGATGTAGTCATGTTAGGGCTAAAAAGTGTATTGTCATTCCTTCCAAGCGTAGTTTCATAACATTCCGGGCCGAATGTTCCTAAGGAGGAGATATTGTAACACCTCCCAATATGACTCGAAAAACCCTATGATGTATTTTATGAATATCTTAAATTCATGTGCTATTTCACAAATCTGACTTCATATTCTTTTTTGGGAGGCAAAATTGTACAGTAAAAGGTCACCTTTAATTTTTAGGTCACCTGTATCAAAAGATATTTTTTGATGAAATTGCGCAAAACAGAAAGGCCTGTGGCACGCCCTTACTCGCCCACATTTCAAAAATTTCTGAAGTTCATTCTAAGTCAAAAAAGATGATAGTGACCTATCCCAACACCTTTATATACGCAAATCCAAAAACATTTCCCTCTTTTTAGACCTAAATCTCTCTCTAAACACTCTAAAATCCTCCCAAACTTCACTCTAAAATCCTCCATCAAGTTCTCTCAAATTTCTTGGGGGTCAAGATCCCTCCATTGAAGACAAACTTACAAAAAGGTTTCTCAAAGTTCTTCAAGTGTTTTTCTACAAGTTTCAAGGTTTAAAAGGTATGTGAGTTTTTTCATTCATGGGTCTAATTTACTAAATCCTTCAAATTTAAATTTTGATTTCTTATGAATTCTTTCTGTTTACCCTATTAAGCATGAATTATGTAAAGATTATTCATCTATTGTATGAAATTACGTGAGTTGATTTCAAGGATTTTCAATTATGAAATTTTTTTATGATTATCAAAGTTATGAAAGTTATGATACCGTGAGTTATTATGAGAATAATGATTTTATGAGATAAATTAATTCTATATATAAAGTTCAAAGATGATATGTATGATTGCGGTGGGTTACCTAAGAATGAGTTAAATTGATTATTTTCGTTAAATTGATGTATAGTCCTCTTATATTACATGATTTAAAGTTGCATGCATGGAATCCACCCAATTATCATATCAAAGTTTACAAAGGGAGTATGATCTCCAAATATGAGGGTTCAATTCAAAGTTATGAAAGTGTATGAAAGTTAATTTAAGATGTTTTGAATCCCTCAAGTTAAAGCTAAAGATGGTGAACGGACAATTTTCACCAAAAGATAGATCTTTGTGTTAAGGGGCAAGCCTTACATGTGGATCTTAAGTTAAGATGAGCTATTCTTTATATATGATGATGATAAAGTTATGCTTTCAAGTTTATGAATGTCTATAAGTGTGAATATGGTTTCTAATGTATTCTGTGGAAATGACTTAGCACCGAATTAGGTAATTCGTGGGGTTCAATAAGGGAATCCTAGAAACCACCCTTTGTCTGCTTAACTATGTGCCAACATAGGATACCTTGTAGGTAAAGCTAGGCTAATTAATCCGTGTAAGCCATAATATTTATAAAAGATGCAATTGCAAAGTCATCAAAGTTTATTGAACTCTACCTTGACAAGTAGATTCCTCTTCTCCCAATGGATGAAGTATGGAAGAAGTTCATTGGATTCCAAGTAGTAGTTCACTTGGTCTTATATGTCGGTTATAGTCTTCTCTCACATAGTATGATGTAGAGAAGTTATGTTTATGATTCATGAATGTTTTCATTAGAGTATATACATACATGTCATATTGAGCTTATATTCCATTGTATATGATTATGCATCTTGTTTATAAAGCTTGCTATCTATTGTTGCATTGCACCCCCCATACTAGTACATTACAAGTACTAACACATACTTTTTACCAACATGATCTAACCGTGTGGGGACCGTGCATCCTATTCATCCTCCTCCACGTGGCTAGCTTGGTTAGTGAAGATTGGAGTTGTGGTGAGTTCTCCATTCCGGGGATAATATACAATTTCATTTTTGCCTATGTTGAGACACTTTTATTTTAATTCGTATTTTGAGGGTGAGTCGGGACATGTCTTGGCCTACATTCTACTCATGTTTTATAGGTGGTGTTAGATATTTATGCTATGTATTATGAGATTTTGATCTTTTTGGAGATTTATCCTTTAGTCTCTATCCCCATTGTGATGCTATTTGATGTTGTTGATGTTGATGGAATGGAGTTGACCTTTCTACGTCCCTACTTCCTCATAGCTTGAGTCATACTTACTCTCTCCTTAGTCCTTGTTGATATGTGATCATGCAAATCCCTTTCCCCTATCTTTACCCATAATGTGAGTACAAAGCCTCGGTTTCCCCTAGAATTATTTGTTGATGGTTGTTTTATATTCCACAACCAAGGATATGCAAACGATATATATACTAAGAGGCTTTTTTAGGTTGCCTTTGGGTTTCCTATTTGTCGTGTCGCACCTAGGCCCTAAGCTCAGGTCGTGACAAGCTTTGTATCAGAGCACTGGGTTTGTAAATAGTCCTCATAAATCTAACACACACCGCATTGAGTTGAGTCTTGTTCATGGTTGTGAAGTACGCCACAATTATGAATAGGAGGCTATGAGGTATTTTAGAAATATTTTACTTTATTATGATTCATGTCGTGCCTTTAGAAGTACCTAAGGTTATTCCTCTCACTGATGACCCCCTCTTTGTTATTTGTAGAAAATGCCACCAAGAAAAGGACCATTGCAAAAGGATGTGGCTAAAGATCAAGCCCCTCCCAAGTAACAAGAGGAGATGATTCTCATCCAGAGTTTAGGACCGCCTTCACTATGTTGGCCCAAGCTTTGGCCAACCAAGCTAATAAAGAGGTTGTCAATCCTCCTCAAGCACCTACCTGAGCAACAAGAGGAGAATATTTCTCATGAGAAGTTTAGGCCTTCACTACGTTGGCCCAAGCTTTAGCCAACCAAGCTAATAGGGAAGTCATCATTCCTTCGCAAGCACCTAACTTGGCAAAAAAATTCATAATCTTATGAGAATGAACCCATCAGAGTTTCATGGATCAAAAATTGGTGAGGACTCAATTGAGTTTCTTGATGAGACTTATGGAACTATAGTTGTCATAGGTGTGACATCAGAAGAGAAGGCCGAGCTTGTGGCCTATCAATTGAAGGGGCTGGTGAAGGTTTAGTATGACTAATGGGTTGAAGAAAGAGGTGCTAAAGTGGGTTGAGTTGGATGGTAGGAGTTCAAGTCGGCATTTTTGTATAGGTTATTTCCATTAAGTTGAGAGAGGCTAAATTGCAAGAGTTCATAAACCTCAAGAAAGGCCATATGAGTATGAGAGAGTATTCTCTCAATTTTACCATGCTCTCCAATATGCTCCATTAATGGTATCGAATCCAAAGGCTAGAATGAGTAAATTCAAATCTAGTATTTCGGACATGGTCTCTGAGGAATGAAAAATGGCTATGATCATCAAAGAAATGGACATCTCCCACTTAATGACCTATGCAGAACAAATTGAGGATGATAAATTGAGGGACAAGTCTAGGAAGTCTAAGAGAGCTAGGATAGATGGTGGTGGATTATTCCACAAAGGGGGTGGTGGCCATAGTAAATTCCAAGGTGGCCACAAGAAAAAAATCATGGTTCATCCAATACTCCTCCTAGTGAGTTCAACAAACATAAGGAGTCTAACCCAAAACCCCAAGTCCAAAGTACACAATCATGAGGATCCCTAAAAGCTAATAGGTTCTAGGTCCTTCATGGTCTCCAAAAGGTGGAAAAAGCCCCAGACATGGTTACCAGTATGTGAAAAGTTTGTGATTTTGATGCTTATGCACTTTTAGATCTGGGGAAAATTTGTCTTTTGTTACACCATTTCTTGCTAGTAGATTTCATGCATGTCTCGAAACTCTTGGTGAGCCTTTTAAAGTTAGCACTCCCGTTGGTGAGTCCATTGTTTCACAAAAGGTCTATAGAGGTTGCCTCGTGTCCATCATGCATAAAGCCATTCCTCGTGATTTGGTAGAGCTTTTTATGCTAGATTTGATGTCATACTTGGGATGGATTTGTTGCATGCCTCTTATGCTTTCATAGATTGTCGAACTCGTAGAGCGAAGTTTCACTTTCCAAATGAGTTTACTCTTGACTGAAAGGGTGGTAGTTCTTCCTGTAAGGATTGGTTTATTTCCAATCTCAAATCCTGTAAACTGATTTTGAAGGGGTGTATCTATTATTTGGTAAGGGTTAGATATGTCACATAAGAAAAGTTCTTCACTTGAGTTAGTCCCCATAGTCAATGGGTTTCCTGATGTGTTTCTCGAAGAGTTGCTCAGTGCCCCTGCCAAAAGGGAGATCAATTTTGGCATAGATCTTTTACCGGACACCCAGCCTATACCAATCCCTCCTTATAGGATGACCATGGTGGAGTTAAAGGAACTAAAAAAGCAATTGAAGGATTTACTAGAGAAGGGATTTACTAGACCTAGTAGGTCCCCATGGGGTGCCCCGGTGTTGTTTGTAAGGAAGAAGTATGAGTCACTCTAAATCTGTGTAGACTACCACCAACTCAACAAAGCTACCATCAAGAACAAATATCCACTCCCAAGGATCAATGACTTATGGAAAAGGGGCTAAGCACTTTTCCAAAATTGATTTGAGTTCCGGTTATCATCAATTAGGGGTGAGGGAATGTGATATCCCCATAATGGCATTTCGGACAAGGATGGACACTTTGAATTTGCAGTGACGTCCTTTGGTTTAACCAATTCACTAGCAATTTTTATGGACCTTATAAATGGAGAACTTCGCTGATATGTTTGTGGTAATATTCATTACTAACATTTTGGTCTATTCATGAGATGAAGAAGATCACAAAGAGCATTTGAGAGTGGTCTTGCATACCTTAAGGGATGAGAAGTTGTTTGCCAAGTTTAACAAATATCATTTTGGTTAAAGGAGTTTGAATTTCTTAGGCATATTGTGTCCGATGATGAGATAAAATTTGACCCTATAAAGACGGAAATGGTGAGGAATTGGCCAAGGTCATCGACTCCTATGGATATTAGGAGTTTCTTGGGCCTAGCAGGGTACTATAGAAGATTTATTCAAGGGTTCTCCACTATTTTGTCTCCATTGACTAAGTTGACTCAAAAGAAAGTGAAGTTTATGGACAGATGAGTGTGAGAAGAGCTTCCAACGTTAAACCATAAGTTGACTATGCCTCCAACTTTGACTTTGTTGGAAGGTACAGATTAGTTTATTGTATATTGTGATGCCTCAAGAATTGTCTGGGTTGTGTGTTAATGGAAAATGGTAAGGTGATCTCTCTTGCTTCAAGGCAACTAAAGGTACATGACATGAACTATCCAACATATGATCTTGAACTAGCAATTGTGGTGTTTGCATTGAAGGTTTGGCAACATTATTTGTATGGGGTCCACGTTGATGTGTTTATTGACTACAAAAGTCTCCAACATCTGTTTACACAAAGAGATCTCAGCTTAAGGCAAAGGAGATGGTTGGAACTTCTCAAATATTATAACATGATTGTGAAATATCACTCGGTTAAGGCTAATGTTGCAGCCGATGCACTTAATAGAATCTCCATGGGGAGTGTGTCGCAACTTGAAAATTATGGGAAGAAGGAATTGGCAAAGGAAGTACATAGATTGTCCAGATTGGAGGTAAAGTTGAGTGAGGCCGAGAATGGTGGTGTCATGGTTGTAAATGGCTCTGGATCATCATTGATCGAGGATGACAAGTCTGAACAAAATCTTGATCCCTCCTTAATGAAATTGAACACCTTGGTGAAGGAAGGAAAGATAGAAGTCTTTGCACAAGGCAAAGATGGGATGTTTTGTTATCAAGGAAGTCTTTGTGTGCCGGATGTTGATGGTTTGAGAAATTCATTATTGTAAGAGGCTTACAATTCTTCCTATTCCATTCACTCTAGTTCCACTAATATGTATAGAGATTTGAGGGAAGAGTATTGGTGGAACGGAATGAAGAAGGCCATTGCTAAATTTGTAGCTGAATGCTCCAATTGTTAACAAGTTAAGATGGAACACCAAAGACCAGGTGATTTGGCTTAAAATATTGAGATTCCTACATGGAGGTGGGAAAAGATTAGCATGGATTTTGTAGTAGGGTAGCCTAAGACAGAGATACTTTGATTCTATATGGGTGAGAGTGGATCGAATGACAAAATCAACTCATTTCTTATGGGTTAAGTCAACTTCTAGTGCCGAGGATTATGCCAAGTTATATATCTGAGAGTTGGTGAGGTTACATGGGATCCCATTATCTACTATTTTGTATTGTGGTACTCAATTTACCTCCCAATTTTGGAAGTCATCTCAATTTAAGTATCGCATTACATCCTCAACGATGTTCAAGCCGAAAAGACAATTCAAACATTGGTAGACATTTTGAGGGCTTGTGTCTTAGAATTTAAAGGAAGTTGGGATGATCATCTACCTCTCATCAAGTTTACCTACAAGAATAGTTATCATTCAAGCATTGAGATGGCTTCATTTGATGCTTTATATGGTAGACGATATAGGTCACCGGTGGGATGGTTTGAAGTTGGGGAAATTTTCTTGATCAGACTAGATTTGGTTATGAATACCATGAAAAAGTGAGGATCAAAAGAGAAATACTGAAAACCGCCCAAAGTAGACAAAATCCTACTTCAATGTGAGGAGTAGGGACATTGAATTTTGGTGTTAAAGATTGAGTTTACTTGAAGGTGTCACCCATGAAAGGTATGGTTCTATTTGATGAGAAGGGGAAGTTGAGACCTAGGTATATAGGGCCTCATAAAATTGTGAGACAAGTTGGTACGATGACATATGAGTTGGAGTTGCTATTGGCGTTGAACACAATTCATCCAGTGTTCTATGTGTCAATGTTGAGAAAGTTCTTGGGGGATCCAAATTCCATAGTTCCATTAGAAGACATTAATGTTGAGGAGTATTTGACAAATGAAGAAGTTCTAGTTGAGATACTAGATAGATAAGTAAAAATATGAAGGAACAAAGATGTAGCGTCTATTAAAGTCCTTTAGAGGAACCAATAAGTTGAAAGCGTGACTTGGGAAGCAAAAGCAGACATGATGAAATGATATCCATATCTTTTCCAATCTACTCAAGTCTAAGGTAATAAGATAATCATTTCAATGATGTCCTGTCATGTAATTCATCCCTTAGAGTCATGTAACATGCATTCATACTCATGATATCCTGTTTTAATGGCATTTTGATGCATAAGTTTGAGCTTTTATGAAAGTGATGTTTACATTACATTGATGCATTTATGTTAGGGATAAAAGTATCTCTTCATGCATTTATGTTTGGGGATAAATGTTCCCAAGGAGGAGATATTGTAACATCTTCCAATGTGACTGAAAAAGACCCTACGATGTATTTCTTAAATATCTTAAAATTTGTGTGCTATTTTGCAACTCTAAAACTTTGTATTCTTATTCATAAGGCAAAATTTCATACGAAAAAGGTCACCTTCAATTTTTAGGTCACCCGTATCAAAAATAATTTTTCAATAAAACTGTGCAAAATAGAAAGATCCGCAGCAAAGCTGCAGTGCGCTCTTGCTGCCCCTCTGTTCAAAAATTTTTCAACTTCATTTTAAGTCTATAAACTTAATTGGGACCTATCCTAACACCTTTATATGTGTAAATCCTCGAAATTCCCCTAATTTTTAGACCTAAATCTCTCTCTAAACACTCTCAAATCCTTCCAAACTTCTCTCTAAAATCTTCCATCAAGCTCTCTCAAATTTCGTGGGGATCAAGCTCCCTCCAATGAAGACAAAGCTTCCAAAAAGGTTTGTCAAAGTTCTTCAAGTCTTCTTCCTGAAGGTTTAAAAGGTATATGGGTTTCTTCATTCATGGGTTCTTCCACCCATGGAGTCCCAAAACTAATTTACTAAATCTTTCAAGTTACAATGTTGTTTTTTTATGGGTTCTTTCTATTTACCCTATTAAGCATGAGTTATGTCAAGATTATTCATCTACCGCATGACATTGCATGAGTTGATTTCAAGGATTTTCAATTATGAAGTTATTTTATGATTATAAAAGCTATGAGTATGATACCATGAGTTATTATGACAATGATGATTTTATGAGATGAATTGCATAAAGATGATTGGTATGGTTGTGGGATACCTAAGAATGATTTAAATTGATGATTTCATTAAATTTGTGTATAGTCCTCTTGAGTTAAATGATTTAAAGAATGCATGCATAGAATCAACCCAATTACCATATCAAGGATTATAAAGGGAGTATAATCTCCAAAGATGAGGATTCAATTTAAAGTTATAAAAGTGTATGAAAGTTAAAGTTTAGATTTTTTGAATCCCTCAAGTTAAAGTTAAAGATTGTGAAAGGATAATTCTCACCAAAAGATAGATCCTTTGTGTTAACGGGTAAGCCCTACATGTGGATCTCAAGTTAAGCTAAGCTACTCTTTATATATGATGATGATGAAGCTATGATCTAAGTTTATAAATGTCTATAAATATGCATATTTTTTCTAAATGTATTCTGTGTGAATGACTCAGCACCCAACGAGGCAATTCATGGGGTTCAGTAAGGGAACCCTAGAAGCCACCCTTTGTCTCCTTAATTATGTGCCAACATAAGAGCCATTGTTGGCCATAATGTTTTTAAGAGATGCAATTGCAAAGTTATCAAGGTTTATGGGAATCTAACTTGGCAAGTAGATTCCTCTTCTTCCAATGGAAGGAGTTCATCAGCCTTTTCCCAATAGAAGAAGTTCATTGGATTCCAAGTAGTTGCTCACTTGGTCTTGTACGTCGGTTATGATCTTCTCCTGCATATTATGATGTAAAGAAGCTATGTTTATGTTTTATGCAAGTTTCCATTAGAGCATACATATGCATGTCATATTGAGATTATATTCGATTGTATATGATTATGCATCTTTTTTATAAATCTCATTATATATTATTTCATTGCACCCCATACTAGTATATTCCAAGAACTAATGCATACGTTTTTCCTATATGATCGAACCATGTAGGGATCGGAGCTCCTATTCATCCTCCTCCACATGGCTCGCTTGGGTAGTGAAGATTGGAGTTGTGGTGAATCCTCTATTTTGGGGACAATTTTTTATTTCATTTTTGCCTATGTTGAGACACTTTCATTTTACTTCGTATTTTGAAGGTGAGCCCGGTACATGTTTTGGCCCCGGTCCTACCCATGTTTTATAGGTGTTACTGGATACTTATGTTATGTACCTATTATGAGATGTTGAGATTTTGTGGAGATTTATCTTCCCTATCCCCTATGTGATGCTATTTGATGTTATTGATGTTGATAGAGTGAAGTTGACCTTCCTAAGTCCCTACTTCCCCATGGCAAGGTCATACTTACCTTCCCCTTAATCTTGTTTGTTATGTCATCATGCATTTCTCTTTCCCCTATCTATCTCCATAGCTGAGTCCAAAGCCCCAATTTCTCCTAGAATTATTTATTGATGCTTGTTTTGTATTCTGCAATCAAGGATGTGCAAACACTATGCTAAAAGTCTTATTTGGGTTGCCTTTGGATTTCCCATTTGTCGTGTTGCACAGAGGCGCTAGGCTCGGGCAGCAATAGCGGTTCCATTCCAGATGGCGATATATTTTGAGATTACTCTAATGGCATCCACTGACATTCGCTGGATTGAAGTTGAGTATACCGAGGATGTGGAAGAGAGGAGGAAGAGAGAACGAGTTGATACTACACCAGTGATTGATAATGAGGAGTTGGAGACTGGTTCTACTGAGGCTACATCTACATCAAAGCTCCCATCCATTCTTATCCCTCCTCTACCTACTCAGTCTCAAAGTTCTTCCCAGACTCAATCATAGGCATTACTTAGTAGTTTTATACCAAATCCTTAGGGCCAACCTCTGCTGACCCAGGACACTATATTGCATATGGGTAGACATGCCCAAACTACAAACATTTAGTCAGCCATGCTTGTGGCCTTTTTACAGGGAATGATTGAAAAATTTGTGCAGGTTGCTTTGGCTCCTCTTTGGAGGAAGTATGGGGAGCTGGAAGGTGATAAAAGAGCATAAATTAGCACTAGACAAATTGACTCTCCGGGTTGTGGATTTAGAGAAGAAGCTCGATGTTTATTTAACCCCAATCTTCTCTAGTATCTCTAAGTTGAGGACTGATGTGGATGCTCTTAAGTCCACTAATATCTCTTCTTTGTGGGGCGCTTATGAGGTTCCTTCTACCGAGGTAGGGACACAGTCAGCACCTTTGAGTGGCCATAGAACAATCTTTTAGGCATTACCTCTGAGACAGATGAGGAAGAGCTTGGGGTCATGGACCCTTCAGGTGATGTCGAGGAGTAGTCCTACTTAAAGGAGTCTTTGGTAGCAATAACATTAGAGAGATCGATGAGGGAGACTTCGATAACAGGTCCGAGTGGTTCTGGACCATTTTTTACCTCACTACTACCTTCATGGAGCTCACCAGCCCATTGCAACTCCAGTACCCTCATCAGCACATCCAGTATCATCCCTAACTCCCACACCTTCACATTCGAAGTCCATTATAACTCCAGAGCATACAGGCCTGCCACCTACTCATGAGGGAACATAGATATTCCCATTCGCTAGACTAGTCCTGCAGCTTCCATCTGATATAGGGGGACTCTTACACTCTCTCTCTCTCTTTTCTATGATTATTCTATTTTTGATGCATTGAGGATACTTTTTCTAAAAAGAAGGGGGTGTTTTATTTGATGTGAGAGTTCATTTTATCTTTTAATGACTTTGAGACACTTTTGGGTTGTATATTCTAGACAAGGTGACACATTTCCTTTTTGTTTATATTTTATTTTGGTGTTGTAATAGTTAGTAATGTTTTTAATTTTAGTTAGTGATTGTTGATCTCAAATTTTGTGCTTGAATGCTAGTTTGATTAAACCCTAAATTTGATTAGGACCATAAGTGATAAGCCATCATTAAAACATGTTCTCAATCCCTTATGGACGATTCGAGTATTGATTGCCAATATATTTGACTCAGATGCTGCCATGGATAAGAGGTTTGCAATGATTCATAATTCAGTCTAGATTCAAGTGAAGAAGATCCATGCATGGATTGGAAGAATCTTGAAGTGTCTGAGTGTCAAGGTTAGATATACCATGATCATATATTTTAAACTAGTGTTGTTGTGTCTCAGTTTAATACAATCCATTGCACCACATGTAGTGAGGCTATACTTAGAGTGCATGTGTTTGATTTACCGATAGCTTGCCCGATTAGTCTCTTAAGTAAGGCTTTCAAAACTAGCTTTGGGAAATAATCAAAGGCCATCTTTGTGAAACCCTCTTGAGCTAAAAATCCAACCATTGATGTAGAGATATTCCTAGTGTCCACATTTGAGATTTTAACCATTTCTTTGGTAGCCATGAGAAAGTCACCCTTTGTTTTGTTTCTATTTTGATCATAAAATTCCTAGTTGAACCATACTCTATGAAATTTGCTAGAAAATGGGCCTTGAACATAAGTTGGGGTTTGGGAACTATGAAAGGGTAAATGGATTAAGTGTCTAAAAGTGTTGAAGTGTGCTCTCAAGAAAGAAAAAATAAGAAAGGGAAGAATTGTGCAAAGAAGAAATGTTTCCTTATAAAAAAAATAAAAGATGTAAAAAAAGGTACAGATATATAGTTGTAAATAGTTTGGTTAGAGAAAAATGAGGTTATGAAATAAATGAGTGAGAAAGAAATAAACCATTGAGTGGGGAAGTTCTTGGGAAGTGAAAGAAGTAAGGTGAAGAATGAAGACGAAGTGGATGGGATTGTGAACATCTAATAAGTTGGAGTAAAAGTAGTGCCTAGGCAAATCTTTGGAGGGGCCAAGTCATTTTTGCCCAAAATCGTTCCTTACTTGTTCCCAAACCTTCATTACAACGCTTAGCAAGTCCTTTGTGACCCTAGCTAGGTGTATTTAGGCTTTGATTGAGTGAAAATAAGGGCAAGCTTATGGGTGAAATCATGCATTTTATTCTTCTTTTTAGAGTGTGAATATTGTACATTCCTCTTAATAGATGTTATACATTGATGCATTGTAAGAATGAGTAATTCTTTGTTGTGAGAATGCATGGATTTGTAGTTAAACATGAGCTTGCAACCTTGTAAGCAATTATGAGCATGTCTTGGCATAGACACTCATTACTCATTTTGTGAGGCTTCAAACAGCATACCTAGAGTATGTAAGTTTTTTGAAAGGAAAATTAAGTGTCATGTGCATATTTCTCTCTTGTGGCCCTATGCAACGCAATGGTGTTAAGATTTTGATGTTTGATTTACTTGAGGGCAAGCAAAAAGTTAATTTGGGAATGTTGACAAGTCCTGAGTTAGCCTTATATTAAGACATTAATTGGTACTAACCCTTTTCCTCGATGCACATTTTTTCATGGAAACTAACCAAATTGTGCTTACAATTTCAGGTTTTGTGCCCAAGAAAGTTTTAAGGATAAAAAAGGCAAATCAAGATGAATTGAGAAAAATGGACAAAAAATTGGTATAGATCGGTGTCGCCAAATGAAATAGGTGCACCGCCAAAGTGAAGAAGTATTGCTGAAAGTTCTAGAACAATCCCAAAATATATTGGAAATTTAGTAGTCTTAGAAGGGTCTTTGCTTTTTGCTCCTTGTTCCGGAAGCCTCCTTCCGCCTTTTTCTTTCCCTTCGAGTATCCCGTTCAACCAACCTGGCAAGTTTAAACTCTTTTTTAAACCAGCCCGGACGTTTGAATTGTGACATCCCTTCTCTCCCACTGAACACCTCGGAATGCACCCTTCTTATAGACTTATAGAGATAAATGCGCTTTCACATCTTCTTAACCAGGGGAGAGGAAAGGTTCCTATTTTTTAGGGTACTCCCAGGAACAGATCCAGTGGAGATGGGGTGGGGCCTGTAGCTTAGAGGATTAGAGCACGTGGCTACGAACCGCGGTGTCGGGGGTTCGAATCCCTCCTCGCCCACTGCTAAACGCCAAATGTGATTGCACATCTCCTGACTCGTCCATCGCAGAAAAATTCGTATAGTTTGATACCTCAGAGAATTGAATAGATTTCGACTCAGCATCATTGCCTGCAAAAATCAATTTGTCTTCGTGGAAAGCAACAAGCGGTAGATAACCCCCCCTCCAAGAACCAAACCTCTAGAAACGGCTTTCTATGTCATCTTGAACTGCATTACGCAGTTTAATTATAGCAATACATGAGGTTTTTACATCCGTGATACTGCCTGCTGCCCATCTAATAGTGTGCTGTCCAGAATGAAGTTTGTCGAGTTCCCAAATGCAATCTCCAGTCTTCTGCCGGCGTGAATTCGTTACTACCCACTCAACAGTACCTGAGTCTCCTCCTTGAACGCATTTAATACTTTGTAATCAAATTTGCTCTCGCCATCTTTAGTGCTGATTGCTGAATTGATGGTTAAGATGTATGCCCCTTTCGGATACACGGTTGATTTTTTCCAGTACGGTGAAAATGGCAAATAGGTGTACCACCAAATGCAAAATGTGGTCTCAATCATGGATCGCCAAAGTTTCCCAAATAATTTGAAAGGAAGATTTGAGAAATTAGAGGATTTGGTGACACCAGATAAAATTTAATGAACCACCGAATCAATTTGGCAATCAACAATACTCCACCAAAATGATATGGAAGAAATGCAATGTGCAATAAAATGGGGGATTGGCGCATCACTGAATGGGTCAGCGATGCCCAACTTACTCCATCAATTGGTTCTATGGGCTGAAAATTTGAGGACGTACTTAAGACAAAATTTTGGAAATTTTTATGAGTTCCATTTTATACTCTTTCAATATACTTTTCTCTGAGCAAGATATATATTTTATACTCGGGAATTGGCAATAAGGCTGAGTATTTCGATTTTAATTTCTTCTTGGAAGTTTGGATTGAAGCCATGGACAATGTTTATGATAATTTTTTTACTTCTCCAGCTATGTTAGGCTAAAAACCCTCATGTTAGGGGAGTGCCATAACTTGGCTCTTTGAATTTATATATGGGTCTTTATTAATTTGAATGAATTTCTATTAACTAATGTGGGTTCATGTTTATTACCATGTTTAATTGAAATTTTGAGGTTGCAAACTTAGGATTTTATATTTAGATCTTTAACTATTGTAAGTATTCTTGAGTAATTAAAGTAGGTAATGAATATGATATTTTGGGTTCTTGTAAAATTGGTTGAATGCCTAGTTGGGGTTCAATCGACTAAGGTTGTAGAAGGTTTGCTATTTAATTGCATAGGTTCCAATAGTTCCTAGTGTGATTTGGCATATGAACCTTACAGGGGTCTATGGAATGCTACTTTTATCTAATTAGAGATTATAGTTACGAGTAATCTAACCTACCAATGTCTAATTAATGTGTTTATTCAATGTATAAGACCCAAGCGTGCACACCCTGGCATGCCCTCACTCTTATTGTGTTAAAGTTAACTTGAACAATCATATTTCTACTATATATTAATGTAGTTAGTCCGAAATCATTTTTATTCATCCTACAAATCATTAGTTCAATGTATTACTTCAAACTATGAGTCATAAATTGTTCCCTGTTGGACTCGACCTCAACTCGTGTTGGGTATATCGATTACGATTATCGTATATCTTAATTGTTTGGGGTATGCTTGAGCGATATCAAGTGACTAACTCCTTCATAAATTTTGCATAATCTGGTATCTCCAACAATGCATCCACCAAGGAAATATTGATTGCCAATTTTTATTGACGTTGATAAGAACATTTGCAATTTTGCATCCTCATTAACCTTCTTCAACCTTAGTGGAAAAGTGGATTGATTTTCACATTTGGAGAAGTCAACTTTGGAATATCGGGAGTATTACCTTTTGATCCCTCCCCATTCTTATGATCACAATCAGTCCTAGGATAGGAGTAGAATCTTTTTGCACCTCTTCAACATCATCAATATCAATTGCATCATCAATGACCAAAGCTTTATCTTTATCAT
The DNA here is from genome assembly GCA_025774065.1 of Solanum ossicruentum. NCBI lineage: Eukaryota > Viridiplantae > Streptophyta > Magnoliopsida > Solanales > Solanaceae > Solanum > Solanum ossicruentum. Next base: position 8,921 of record JAOTQR010130233.1, on the reverse strand, counting down.
CTACGGCCACATCAACAAGAGGAGGCACATCCCCAACTACTTTACCACTCCTAGTGGTTATAGCCATTGCATTGAGAAAACGTCGTTGTTGATACTCAATTTTGACCATCCACTTATAAATTAATTATCGAGCTTCTTAAACTTGTAACAATTTGAAATAATTTTGAAAGTCGTTCCAAAAGATTTTTAATTATTTTAGTTTAATTATGAATTATTTTACAAAACAAAAATTAAAAAAACTGGAGTTAATCATTTCGCTTAGTTAATTTAAAGAAGCTCATCAATTGATCTAATTCGTCATGTATTTAAATTCAACATTGCGTTTTCCCGACCCTACGTGTTTCCCTTTTCCTTTTTACTTTAACTTTTCTTTTTCTTTTTTATATGGGACCCACACATTTCTACTTTTCTACTTTTTCTTCTTCACACTTCACTCACAAGGTCTCATTCTCTTTCTTCTTCAAAGAACAAAATCACCTTCAACAACAAGCCCAAAAATAATTCCAAAATATCATCCCCTTCAAACATTCAACTAATTTCTAAAGAGCTCATACCATTGCAAATTCAAAAATTGTTGGTTTCAAAACTAGGAAAAGCATATATGAAGTTCTTTTAGTGGTGTTGGGAATTCTCCTTTAAGCTTGTTTTGTCCTAGTTGCTACTCCAAGGAAGGTATTAAGCTTAATCTCATTCTCCTTTGTTTTATTTCAATCTCGTATAGGGTTTTGTTTATGTTTGTTCTGTTGTGACTGGAATTGCTATGACGGGGACTCAATAATACCATGATATTGTTGTTGTTAATTTGTTAAAATGTTTTCTAATTCACAAAATTGTTTTGAGTGTCAAGGTTATGGTTTAAACACTAATCTCATGTCTTTTGGTTCCTTAGTCGAGTTCAAGATTTCCGATTAAATGGTGTCTAAAACGATTCATTTTACTACTCAATACTTTAACAGTTGTACCCCTGATCTAAGCTTGAGTTTTTTTTTGTTGAAATAATCTTGAATCCTTGAGTATGTAATGTCATTCCTCTGTTCTCGAGTTCAGCTTGTTGTCCCGACTTGTAATCAGTCTTCTTTGAAGCTATAGAGTCAATGATCAATCTGTAAGGGTCTTGTTTCAATGTTGGTCCTACATTTGTTTTTCAACCTCCACATTTTAGTTGGTTTTAGACCTTCTAGTTAAGCGATGCTTAAAATTGCTATCTCTTTTCACCATTTTGTGCTTTAATAGTTAAGTATTTGATGAGAATTTGAGTTTTCTACTGAGATATCTCGTATCTGTCAATATGTATTGTGGCATTCATTCCCTGTTTCTGCCTTTGTTGAGCAAATTCCAGCGTTATTTCGTTCTTTTAACTTGTGTTCGTGAATGTGTGTTGTCTCAAATTCATATATTGACTGTTATACTTTAATGTTCCTGATGATTTGTTGGTGACCACCTTGTGATGTTGTCTGTATTAACTATTCCCAACTTTATTATCATTTTTCAAGTTTGCAGTCGCTATTTTATCACCTCATTGAATCCTTATATTTGAATCTTTAATTGACACGTTGTTAATCCAAATATTTAACTATTTTGGTGGTTCTATATATTATCCCTAATCCTTATTCTTCTTGTCTTTGCACAAACACTTTGGGAGCAAATGGGATCTCAATTCGAGAATCCCACTTAACACTGTCAAACCACACATGGAGTCAAAATCTTAAACTATCTCTAATAGCAAGCCGAATAAAGGAATCTTGCTTGGAGTCATATATGGCTACTCATATTTTTATTATTTGTTTGTTTATTTATTATTTCTTTACAATATAAACTTGCTTGTGCTACTTAAATATGTTATCTTTCTTTACCCACATAGCTAGTAATAATATAGATTTTTGGGTTTTGGGTTTTGGGTTTGGGCACCGCTAGTCAGAAATAAATCATTTCTGGGACATTAACATTTTATTATATTTCTAAAAAAGAATCAATATTTGTTTTTTAAGGTAAGTTACTTAAAAAGAATATTTTTCAAAGCATGAACAACAATTTCCCTATACAAAATTATTTTATTAGTGCATACTATTTTTCTAGTACAAAAATATTATTTATCACTTCACCAAATAAAAAATGCAAGTCATTTCATTCCAGACACAATTTTTTTAAAAAAATTTTATATATGTTGTCGGTTTCAAGATAAAAAAATTTCCTAACTTATTTTTCTTGACTATTTAATACTTTTTAGCATTTAAATTAGTCTTAATTTTATTAACCTAAGTTTGGTCGGTAATCGTTTTTCACGAATCCTAAAAGATGCCTAACCCTTCCTTTAGGATAACCAGGACCCTTATCTAGAATCATATAGGTTAAGTACACCTTAAAATGTAGTTAATTAGCATCCCTTTGGCAAAAATATAGGTTTTCTAATTTACCTTTAAATAATTAAGTGGTGACTCCTTAAGTTAAATAATTTAGGAATCACCAATATATTATACGTCGTTTGACCTCGGGTTAAAATGGGGTATAACAATCATTCTTCATATTCACCACTATATAACTAGGAAAACCGTCTTTTTGACGAGAATTCAAATGGGCTGAAATATTACTCATTTGGGTCTCCAATTGCTTGATGGAAGCTGAATGAGAAATCATGGTTTGATTCAAAGCCAAAAAATCAAATTTCATTTCCTTCATCACTTTGCCAGTCTTTCAACCTTGCCATCCTCGGTTTAGTAATTTTGCGGATGAACAATGGAATCCTTTGGCATGATCTATCAAGAGGTGGAACATCTTTCTCTTCATCAAACACACAATCATGCGAAAGAACATTTCTATCCCGCCAATCTCTATCCCTCTAATTATCATCTCTCTTGTTTATCCAACCTTAATTTCCAGCTGGCCTTTGGAAGGAATGGCCGAAAACCCACCACTTAATTGTTGATATATTGAACTTCTTCATTGTAGAGTGCCTCAGATTTAGTATCTTTATCATTTACGACATTCATATTCTTATGAGTAGTCTTGGAGAAGGTCGTATCACATGCTTAGTAAAAAGATCAAGTTGATTCATCATTTGGGATATATCCTCATCACATTCTTGATCTTTCCGGAAGATTTCTTTGGTGATAGCTGAAGAAGCTAAGATAGCTTTATCTTCTCTGGTATGTCATGCTCAGTTTGTCTTTGCCATTTGATCTAACAAAGATGAAGCCACTGCAAATGATTGTCACAAAATAATGCCATCTACAAGTTGGTCAATTGCTACTTTGATAGTTGTTAAGACTTCGATAAAATATTTGCAATAGCACCTTATTCGAGAGACTATGATCCAGAAAATACTACAAAGTCTTTTGAAAATAGAGTCGAACTTCATGCAAGGGCTCATAATCACGGCTTCGATAATTCACAATCTCATCACGAACTTGGAGCATTTTGGATGTCAGAAAAATCTTTCAATGACTGCATCAGTCAATTCTTCCCACGAGGGAATTCCACCAACCAATGAGATGCCTCACCAATAAGAGAAAAAGGGAACACCTACAACCTTATGACTGATGCCATGGAACACAAATAACTCACATACATCTACAAAATTTCTCAAATACTCATAAGGGTCTTTACGAGCTAACCCTCCAAACAAACCCTTTATTTGTAGAATTCGAAGCATCGGGCTCATCATAGAAAAGTTGGAATCATCGCCCAAAAGAGGTAGGTAGGTTGCACCTGCCCTCCCTATGTTCATAGCTTGCCATCCTCCATTTCGATAACCATCGTTTATCATCCCAACATTACTAGCAATATAAATTTGCACCTGAAGAGATCATTTAATGCACCAAACAAAAATTAAAAGGAACAATTACTAAGAACAAGTTCAAATTAACACTTTAACGAAAGAATCAAACATCAATCCCCGACAACAACACTATTTTTTATGTGTCCAAAGTACTCTCCTGAATTTTGGAAGAGTAGGTGGTCGTTGTCAATATATTCCCAACTACAAGGAGTCGGGATCATTCCCATAGGGATTGGAATTGTTCAATTGAAAGTTTAAAGTTATTACTTGAACTGGATGACTGCAATTGCTATAAAATTGATTTGAATTAAATGAAAGTATTACTAATTACATGTTGTAAGAATTAAATGGTAACCAATGGATGAGAATATGTTAGGGATGTGCGTAATTGCATGTAATTCTAATGAATAAGTCTTAAATATTAATGTAATGACTAATTTGCTTGTGGGTAGGCTACAAAGTCGATAATCGTAACTACAATTAAGTCAATTATAGTTCATCAATGTGAATCGATTAAGACTTCACACACAATTCACATAAGAGTGAAGGGAACCCATGCAAATTAATAGCTAAACGATCCACATTCTTAGTTGATTGAATCCTATTATAGCATTCAACCCAAAAATGCGATTTCCGCGTCTATTGAACAACCCAGGTACCAAAATACTCATTTTCATGCAATATTCAAAGATCTAAGAATGAATCTAAGTTTGCAACCAAAAGTTTTCAATTATAACAGAAGGAAAATGTAAACTCACATCAAATTAGCACATAATATTCAATTAAATCAAAGACCCATAACATGAAACTAATATCCAACTGCATGGTATATTCCCTACATAGGGGTTTTTAGCCAATCATTCTCAAAATTGAAATAGAGTTACCAAAAGGATTATCTATGACTATGAAATTCAAAATTTAGTAGAAATTTGGTGTAGAATCCTTTTTTCTTTCTTCAATTCTTCACCTCAAAGCCAAGTAAAAAACTCTTGTTCTCCAAGCCAAGTATTTTCTAAAAAGTGCACTCTCAATGTGTGTAGTAGTGTCAATGTGCTCAGTAGTCCTTTAGAAAATCTCCTTTTTGTCCTTTTACACCTCAAATAAAAGTACTCTTCAATTCACCACGAAACACCATTTGGCAATCAAAGTCAGTCACCGAACACATTCAGCTATCCATCGGATATGCACAAGACTACTTTTTTTAACCAATTTTAAGCCTCCTAGAATTTGTAAAATTAGGCAATGGTCCAATTCATCGCCAAACTACTTCAGCGATCCATCAAATTATGACATGCATCACAGATTTGAATGTTAATTTTTAGCTTTTTTGTTGCAAGGTTTCACGACCCCAAGCCTAGGGCCTAGACGTGACCGGCGAATGGGGAACTAGAAGGAACCCCAAACAAGCTTCATAGCATATCATTACACATCCTTGGTCGCAGAAACACAATAAGACATACATAATAAAAGTAAGGGCAAGGGGAACTAAGGGAGAACTTCTCGTAACATAGACTCAAGAGATAAATAAATCAACTCATAGCATAAATACATAGCTTTGTCCAACAACACCTCTATTGCATAGATAATGGCGGGGGCCAAGACATACAATCGGGCTCACCCTCATAGTCATAAGTATACAATAAAGTTAAGAGACTCTTGATACTTAGTGTAAGAGAATGGTCATTGTCCCTGGAATGGAGGGCTCACGAAGGCTAACTTGAACAATCCATCTAGCCACAAAAAGAATCAATAAGAGCTCTGGTCCCTACATGGTGATATCATGTGGGCAAGAGTATGTGTTAGTATGTTTGAATGTACTAAGTATGTGGGATGTAACGCAACATTAGATAGGTATCACAATCCAAAATGCAAAATGATAGGCAATAGACATAGTATAGCAATATGGCATGTATGATCAATGAATAAGTAAAACATGCTAAATAAATCATGCTCATATAGAATATCAAATGTGAAGATGAGACCAAGCAAGCTCTCCAAGGTACAAACCCTCCGGTAGGTTGGTGATGATCGCACCCATCACCTTAGTGAATGAGAAATAAACCCCTCATTTAGATTGGTGAAGATCGCACCTATCAGCCTAGTGAATAAGTATAAACCCCCATTCGGTTGGTGATGATCGCACCCATTACCCTAGTGAATGAGTATAAACCCCCATCCGGTTGGTTATGATCGCACCCATCACCCTAGTGAATGAGTATAAACCCCAATCCGGTTACCCGTCTCTTTTCCCCCGGGGTGGGCATGTTCTATGCAACACTTTATATAGGATTCATCATAATCTCTAATACAATACCTCATATAGGGATAATCATGTTCATAAGCTCATTTCATCATCATATAATCATCATAACATCATTCATATGATATCTCATGCTTTGGACCTTTAATTTCTCAAGAAATCATAACTGGACATTTTATCATACACATTGGGGGTGTGTAATAGGGGTAAAAGAGCATGCATATTTAGAGATGAAATCATGCAGGAAAATCAGTGGTAAAACCTTTAATCAATACCTTGCAATACCCCCAAGACATTCATATCAAAACCCCTCATCAAATCCAATATTAAATCTAAGATTTGAAGCTCAAAACATGCTAAAATCATCATACTTTCATAAACTAAAATCACTGTGCAATAAATTTCTCAATATTCAAGACCCACATGTCAAACCATTTTAAATCATGCAATATTAAGTAAAAGAGGATTTAGGCACCATGGGTGGAAGGACCTAATGGTTCAACACTACATACCATAGCTTTTGTGAAGTTCTTAAAGAAGACTTTGATGGAGATTTGAATCTTGAGTGAGATCCTTGAAGAAATCCTTGAGATTGGTCTTGAGTTTGGGACTTGAATTTAGGGTGAAATATGAGTCTAAATGTTTGAGTGAGTTTTGGAAAATTTTTAGGATGACATGAGGGTGAAATAAGGCTAAGTGTATGTATTTCCAATTGTGGGAACCCTTAGTCCCAAGACTTACATGTGTTGGACCGAAAAAAATGAAAACAGGCACCAAAAACACAGGGGCGCGTCGCGGAGGCAACACGAAAACCCTATTGGAATCTGCATTTTTTACACGAATGAGTTTTACGAAAACGGGCATAAATCCTTCACTCGAACTCGAAATGAGGTGAAACGAAGTGCTTGGAAGACTAATTCAAATTACTTTCAACTGATAGGCTATGGGCCGCCTAGTTCTTTGTGCGCTACGAGATATGTCCCTTCAAATTGATCCTCCTAAATAGCGTATTTTGCGATTTTTGGATTTTGATACGGTTGCTCAAAAATTCGGGTTAGACCCATTTCCCACTTAATTTGACCCCCTAAACAAGAACATGAAGTCAGATTTTTCAAATAACAAATGGAGTTTTAGATATATGGAAAATAAGATTCTGGGCACTTTCGAGGCATGTTTTCAGGCACTCTTTGGGGTCGTTTCAATATCTACCCCCTTTAACATTCGTTCCCGAATGTAAAAGAGACGTACAAGATAAGAATAATCATGAACAAATCAGCCCCAACAAGAATGCAACATTACATTTAAAACACTATTTTCAAAATCTTAACATAAGTTTAAAATTATCATAAACTTGTCAACTTAAACATGAATGCAGATGAATGACATAGGGGCTGAAATGCAAAACTTGAAATCATAAATGGGACTTGACGTGATATCATAAGCTTGAATAGAATTAAAGAGATACGGATATTGCTCCTCCATGCCCGCTCCGGCTCCCCGAGAGACACATACGAATAGACAACTTTTCCCAAAGGGCCTTGAAGGACCTACGTCATTATCAATCAACTTCTCCACTCATCCATCCAACACCCCCACCAGGACCTTCTCTTAAGCCAACTTACCCTCCTTAACACCCACAACCTCAAAGTGTTCTATAACACTAAAGTCATCAACACATCGCATCCACTTAGAAGCATGAAGAACCGGACGAACCATATCTACATCCATAGGCAATTTCCAAACTTATACAACCATACTAACCTCCCTCTACACTCTGTAAGGACTCATAATCCTCAACTCAATTGTCAACCTTAAATACACCTAACCCACTTGGTACCATAACCACCATATCCCCTTTGGGAGACAACCTCCACTCTATCATCTTCTTACCCAAAACTTCCAACTCTAATAAGGTGGAAACAAGGCCTTGCCTAATCTAGTCCTCTTATCCCAAGAAGATTTGGAAACATCAAGAACCCTATATTACCATTCTCAACCTCTTTCAACCTAACTCCCTATATAGCCGACTGATGGACTCTACTAGGCATCTCTTTACCACCATTATCCACACACACTAGGCTATCTAGAGCTCCGACCACAACACTAGCCTTATCGGAAAAACCAATGCATACTCATACCATCTAAGGTGTTCTAACACCCTTCTTGATATCCACAATGCACACCTATCCTATTTAGCAAACAACCTCTCATCTTCTAAGACTTTCTACACTACCCCCAAATAATTCACGAGCTCTAAACAAATCAATACTTCATTACTAGAAATCACCACCAAACATGCCAAGGTAGGGTTTTAAGACCCTATTCTGAAGACCCATAATCATAGCCAATGTATAAATCAACCAAACAACTCCACCGATACTAATAATGCTCACTTGGTGACAAAGCTCAACCAAAAATCAATCTTAGTGAAGCGACTAACCTTAGATCAACCATCCTATTACAACCTTACGGGTTCTATGCTTATTGGAATCATGCTATGCGAGTAGCCCAAACTACCCTAAGACCCTCAACACAACAAGCTAAGCTGTCATCCCACAAGAATACTTATAATATGCATGCATATACTTTCAAAGATGCAATAGCCATTTTCCAAATCATTTCAATGCACAATTGGGCTTAAAAGCCAAACACTATCCAAATAATTCATACTTAGGCTCAAATGCCAAAATCATAAATTCACAGTCATAATACTCATGCATAGGAATAGCCCATTCATATAAAAAAATGGTGCAAGAAGCCAAAATGCTTAAAGAGTCAAAATCAAAGACATATATGTGATCACAATGTTGTCATGACCAACCTTTTATCAAAATCATACCATAAAACGAAATTGGGCTTACCCATAACATAATTTTTCAAAATAAT